>JAUCBJ010006636.1:0-16956 GCA_032718475.1 Nemertoderma westbladi | reverse complement strand
TAGGTGTTTGGCTGCCTTTTAGATTTCACGAAGGCCTTTGATTTAGTCGAATGGCCAAAATTATTCCTAGAGCTAATTAAAAAGGGATTTTCTGTCTTATATTTGAGATGTCTGTTATTTATTTATAAAAACCAAATTTGTTCAGTTAAATGGTTAAACGCTCTCTCTTTTCAATTTAATACTTCGAATGGAGTGCGTCAGGGTTCAGTTTGTTCCCCGATTTTGTTTTGTGTGGTATTGAATATATTAATTAAGTCACTGCGATCTTGTAGGGTGGGGTGTTTTGTAGGAGGGCAGTATTTTGGTGTTTTGGCGTACGCTGATGATGTTCTTCTTTTGTGCCCATCAGTGTCCGGTCTGCAGTTTCTGGTTAATATATGCCAAAGGTTTTGTAGAGAATTTGGTTTGCGACTTAGTGTAAGTAGTGACCAATCCAAAAGTAAATGTAAGTGTATCCCTTTTAGCAAATGTTGGAACCCACCAACTGCGTTAATTGTTATAGGTAACTGTGTTTTGCCTTGGGTTAAAAAGGCAACCCATTTGGGCAATGTGCTAGATTTTAAGTGCTGTTTTTCAGATGACATTTTGTTGAAACGGGGTAAATTAATAGGTAAACTTAATAATCTTAAACACGAATTTTATTACTGTCACCCGGCAAATATAACTTACATTCAACGTTTATATGCTTTAGATTTGTATGGTAGTAGTTTATGGAATTTTCAATCAATGGAATGTAAGAAGTTTTTCAATAGTTGGAATACTAACGTTCGAATTGTTTGTGGTTTACCTTATAACTCGCATAGGTTTATAGTAGAAGGTTTGGTTAATTTTCCTCATCCTTGGATCTCAATGTGTAAAAATTTTATTAACTTTACTAATTCGATTATTTCTTCAGATAGATTGTGTCTGCGGTTCCTAGGCTACCGATTTCTATACGATTGTAGGAGTACTAGTGGGTGTAATTTACGGTATATTGCAAATCTCATTGGTATATCAGATATTACGCAATTAACTGCTAATTTGGTAGCTAGAAAACTTAAGTACTCTATTTGTGCAGTTGAAGATGAGTGGAGAATTACTTTGTGCAGAGAATTAATTGATGCGATCTCCAATGTTGCTTCTGTAGATAATTTTTCAAATATTGAGCTGAAATCTATATTGGATTACGTTTCATCTGTCTAATTTTGTGGTTTTGGTGTTTTTGTTTGGTGTTCCTTCATTTACTGCCGTTTATGTTCAACCATTATAACAAATTGTGCTCTATCTACACCATGTATCTATGTAAGTACAGTGCATACTTTGTTCCCAGGTAACTGGTGTACGTGAATAATAATAATAATAATAATAATAGTCCCCAGATACCATTAGTCTCCTGCACCATAGTCCCCAGACACCATTCCCCAGACACCATAGTCTTCAGACACCATAGTCCCCGGACACCATAGTCCCCAGATACCATAGTCCCCGGACACCATAGTCCCCAGATACCATAGTCCCAAGACACCATAGTCCCCAGATACCATAGTCCCCAGACACCATAGTCCCCAGATACCATAGTCCACAGACACCATAGGCCCCTATTGGCATTGTACATATCCATCTACTCCTATTGGTTAACTAAAATAATAAAATAAAGTCTAATTAATTAAGATAACAAGATTATGTTTGGCTGATATCTGGATAATGGAGGGGAATTATTTGTTAAACGACAACAAATACTGAAATATATGTATTTAACACAATTTCAGTATTTAATTTATTTAATAACTAAATAATTATATTTATATATACTGATATATAAGAGCTATGTAGCGGTACCGGTACCGGTAGCTGCTGTCTGACTGGCTTGCTGCTGCATTTGCTTCATCTTCAATGCGACAACCTGACACACCATCTGGTAGACTTTACTCTTCTCTCTGTAAGGCTCCTGGACTTTTCGTATTTCCTCGGAAATAAAGGCGACTTTCTTCTCGAAGTATTTCTCCGCATATTGGCGGTCTCGTTCGATGAAGTATCCGGTTCCAACGTCCAGTAGCACGCTGTCCGGGTTGGTTAGTCGGCCGGACACGTACATCGACGAGGTTAGCGGCACTAGGATCTCGTTTCCGTTCAATCCTCGGACACTGTTTCCGCTCTCGGAGAATTTCTGCTGGGCGTGTTTTAGTTGCGACATTCCCGTTTCGAGGAAGGAAACCTCCTCTTGGAGGTTCTTCTTCAGTTCGTTTAGTTTAGGGAGGGGGACCTGCATTAGGTTTACCGGTTGCGATTCTCCGGAACTCGTCGCCATAGTTCTGTAGTTAGGCCTACGGGGGTCGATTAACCAATAGTTCAGTAGTTGTATTAACCAATAGGAAGCTAACTTCTGAAGTTAGCTCAGACGTTTGGCTCAGACAGTCACTTATTGTCATAGCAGGCCTATATACAGCTATACCGGTACCTGTTGCATGGGTTACCGGTATTGAATTCACAATTAATTATTGGACTAATAATCTGAGTATAGGCAGATAGGACCGGTACCTGTCTAACTTACTACAGTTTTACAGTACGTCACTTCTGCACTTGGCCTACTCATGGACTTCTAGAATGTTATTTATTTATACCAGGACTGGAAACTAGGTAGCTATAGCCAAAATAAAAATACCAGTTGAGGCCTACTTGTTGATTATTACTGCCAATTGTGAACAATAATTGAGAACATGATATGCACGTTTTTAGTGATTATTATATAGGTCATAATTAATTTTTATCTTTGTGTAGGAATTGGAATTGGAATTTTTTATTAGACGTCAAATCAGCTAAAAGTTACGCAATTAAAATATGAACATTGACAATAACATAATAAAATAGTTAACAGAACAACAAAAAGTACCGACAAGCCAATGCAAAGACCTTCAATCAGATATATGTTTAATGTTTAAGTTTAATGTTTATGTTTAATGTTTAAGGTATTAGAAAGCCTAAGCTTGTTGAACCTGTACAAGTAAAATCAACAATCGAACAATAATACAAAATAAATCTAAGTACGTTGATATATGTAAATAAGTTATGTTAGAACTACATAAATTATATTTAATAGCATATGTAATGGTTAAAATCTGGTTAAAACTACTAGTTCGCGAATAATAGTTAAAAAAAAAAAGTTTAACCTCTAAGTAAAATAATTATATGTTGAATAAAAATTGGAGGATCAGTAGATTACACTAAAAGGTTTTACATATAATAGGAATAACATATCTTTGAATTCATAGAGATTATTTAAAACCTCGTTTGTAAAAAAGGTTTGTTAAAAAATGAAATAAAATTAATTAAAAATATAGAAAATATATGATAAAACAACGAATGAAAGTTGGTGTTGTAATTAAAGATTTAAAAATATATGATAGAACATAGTTGGTGCTGTAATTGAAAATTTAAAAATATATGATAAAACAACGAATGAAAGTTGGTGTTGTAATTAAAGATTTAAAAATATATGATAGAACATAGTTGGTGCTGTAATTGAAAATTTAAAAATATATGATAAAACAACGAATGAAAGTTGGTATTGTAATTAAAGATTTAAAAATATATGATAGATAAAACAACGTTAATGTGATGAATAAAAGTTGGTGATTATTAATGCAGGTAATAAGTGGATTATGTGAGGTTCCACCACGATGGAACCTCACCGAACCAAAAAGTGATATTAATTGTTCATTAAGCATCTGGTTGTACTGTATTGTATATTTATATAAAATATTGAAATATGTTACTGAAAATAAAATGGTCCAATGTCACTCCTCAAGCGAGACCGTGATTGGATAAAGGATACAAGTTCCTGGAGGTAGGTTGGTGCTGTCCCAGTGTAAATGCGGTACATAGTAGAGAGGATTATTTGGTGTACGCGCTCACGGAGGGGAAGCCAGTTTATGGAGACAAAGTCTGGAACGCCTATGTGAGAACGGGGTTGGCGTGAGAAACAGAAACGTATACATTTACGCTGCAACGCCTCGATCTGTTTTCGTAGTTGGGAGGAAGCGCCAAAGTACCACGAAGGGGATCCAATATCGAGCTGAGGTTGTATAAGCGAGTTGCAAAGAAGTCTTCGAATCTGTTCAGTCCGGAGTGTAGCCGAGTTTCTATAGAGGAAACGAAGAATCGAGTTCCCCTTCCGGCTGGCTTTGCGAGCTGCAACTTTGCCGGACAGGGTTGGATCCAGTGGGCAACCCAGGTAGTTAACCGTGCCTGAGACAGGCAGTGACACCTACACACCATTATGCTCCACTGTGAAGTTGTCTACATGTGAGAGACGCTGACGGGTCCCAAAAATTATGACCTCAAATTTATCTGGGTGTATGCTGAGTCTGTTGTTTATGGCCCAGTTTGAGATATTTTTCAGTTTGTTTGTTAGATTTATCGAGATGTGGTTTGGGTCTGTCCCTGTTGCGAGGATGTTTGTATCATCAGCATACATTGGAGTTGGAGAAGGGTCAATGTCACCTGTAATTACATTGTGAGTCATGGCAGTGGCAACTGTTGATGGAGGGGGGCATATTGCAGGGAGTTTGCAAGCTGTTGACAATGGAAAATCATTGATATAAGCCACATATGTACATAGTAAGAGTAAGAGTAGTAAGACGTTTGCTTAATTCAATTATTATTGTTTGATCTTTTATACATTCCATATAAATGAACAACATGACATGATGAAGTAAATTAGTAGACAAAAAAGCAACAATAATATCCGACTTCAATAATAATTAGCTACTGTATTTATTGTATAAGTACCTATACGTACAGTACCTATACCTACCATGCCAAATTTTGTATACTAGCTAGTTTTTGCTACTTGTTTTAAATGTTCTAGAATGTGTTAGCTATTTAACTAAAAAAAACTTTGTTCTAGAACAAATATTTTTTGTTCTAGAACATTTCAATAAAAAAATAGCTATTTTTCAAAATTCTAAATATTATTTTTTGGCTAAAGTTCCGGTATAGAGCTGCATTTTTAAATCTTATGTCATTGTTACTATGGCAACATTGAAGAGTTCTAGAACAATAGAAAAGTATTATATACTTTTCTAGAACATAAATAAAATAAAAAATATAATGTTCTAAAACATACAGGTAGTTTTTTTTTAATTTTAAAATAGCTAGTAAATTTAAAAAATATCCAATTTGGTAGATAAAATTTCTAATAATATAAATAAAAAAAATTTTGTTGTATTACTAGCTATTTTAAAGTTGTTTGACTAGGTACGTAATGTGAATGATACTGTTGTTTCAGCGCCTTAGAGTATTCCTATGTAAATTTGGCGCAATATAAATTATTTTATTATTATTATTATATTAACAGATATAAGGCTATTTTATATACATAAATAAAGCAGAGAAAACTGCGCATCTAATGCAACATAAATTATTAAAATCCGTTTAGAAAATCTCAAAGGGTAGCGGTTTAGATATGATGATTCCTAAAATAAATAACTGCTAGCAAAAATCAGAAAGTAGGCCTCAACTGGTATTTCCAAATAAACAGTTTCCAGTCCTGGTATAAATTTATATTCTAGAAGTCCATGGCCTACTGCATACTGCAGTACAGCAGTAGGTTCACAAGCAACTGTTTGACTGCACTGCACACGCACACGACTGCACAACAGCAAATTAACAACCACAGACTTCAATCAAGACTACTGCTTGGCACTTGGATATGCACTAACACATTATAAAATACAGTAATTATTATTGTTGTGAACAAAAAATATCGTCACCAACATTAATGTTGGAGAGAAATCTAATATATATAAATCTGCTCAGTTTGTATGTATGTATGTCCATCATTATTATCATTATTATTATTATTATTATTATTATTATTATTATTATTATTATTATTATTATTATTATTATTATTATTATTATTATTAACAACACTCGATACCAGTGAAAATATGGTCGAGGAGAAAACTGAAAACAACCAGGTCTCACTCACTTCGTGGCTCGCCCCACAAACAACACTGACGGTTGTAAGTCTAAAGTCTATAAAATTTAATTTAAAATTGACAAAGACTGAACATGAATATTCTGACTTAATGGTAAAATTAAATTCACTCTTATATGGTTCATTCTAATACATATGACAATCAAACGAAATAAAACTATTAAATAATAATGGGATATTTGCTAAATCAATAAAATAAAATATTACTAAACATTCAAACATTTAACTTATGGGTGGGTGGGGGGACTACACGAAATAAAATATAATAATACTTATACTGGCTGCACCATATTTAATTATCAATTTCTTAATGTAATTTAGACCCACTTTACATCTACTTGCGCACCAATATTTACATTCATAATTAAACAATAATATTGTTCCACTTTATAGAATACTGACAAGTAAAAGCGGCTACGATATCAAACAACACCTCACCCTGAGTTGGATTCAAGATGTTGTAGATACCGCCATCATACGGCTACATTCAGCACCCAATAGTACGCCCTCTAGCGCCTACACGAGTCAGTTCGAGCACCCATGTAGTCATAGTGACGGGTGAGTTTGTAAACTAGACTAGTTTGTAAACTAATGGGTGAGATTAACTCTTTAATCTGCGATTTAAAATTGACGAATTTAATATACTGTAGTGAGATTTAATGATCTATTTATTATTTATCCACAAAAAACATGATTATGATAGACTTGTAATTGTTTTACATTGTCTATTTATTATTATTATTTATTAAATCACTAAATATTTGTTAAAATGTTTTAGATTCGTTGAGATGTTACCTTTTATTCTTCCACTTATTCTTCTGTTCGGGTATTTATTTTTTATTGTTTCGCTGGTTCGAGATTTAGTTCACGAGAAGGAATCTGGAATGGAAATGGTGAGATTAATTTATTTAATTATTTATATTTTTTATATTTTATGTTTATTGCGTTGTGTCGAATTATGTTGGCAATTAACAGCTGAAATAATCCGTAATTACGCATAAATCCATGTATTTGAATTTCATGACTTACATTACAGAATGTATTCAGGGATATTTTTGGGATATTTCAGGGACACATTATTGTATCTACCTACCCAATGTTGGATCAATGATACTCCCAACTAAATATTTATCTATTCTAACACATTATTGTATCTACCTACCCAATGTTGGATCAATGATACTCCCAACTAAATATTTATCTATTCTAACACATTATTGAATCTACCTACCCAATGTTGGATCAATGATACTCCCAACTAAAATCTTTCTATTCTAACACATTATTGTATCTACCTACCCAATGTTGGACCAATGATACTCCCAACTAAATATTTATCTATTCTAACACATTATTGTATCTACCTACCCAATGTTGGATCAATGATACTCCCAACTAAATATTTATCTATTCTAACACATTATTGTATCTACCTACCCAATGTTGGATCAATGATACTCCCAACTAAAATCTTTCTATTCTAACACATTATTGTATCTACCTACCCAATGTTGGATCAATGATACTCCCAACTAAATATTTATCTATTCTAACACATTATTGTATCTACCTACCCAATGTTGGATCAATGATACTCCCAACTAAATATTTATCTATTCTAACACATTATTGTATCTACCTACCCAATGTTGGATCAATGATACTCCCAACTAAAATCTTTCTATTCTAACACATTATTGTATCTACCTACCCAATGTTGGATCAATGATACTCCCAACTAAAATCTTTCTATTCTAACACATTATTGTATCTACCTACCCAATGTTGGATCAATGATACTCCCAACTAAAATCGTTCTATTCTAACACATTATTGTATCTACCTACCCAATGTTGGATCAATGATACTCCCAACTAAATATTTATCTATTCTAACACATTATTGTATCTACCCACCCAATGTTGGATCAATGATACTCCCAACTAAATATTTATCTATTCTAACACATTATTGTATCTACCTACCCAATGTTGGATCAATGATACTCCCAACTAAAATCTTTCTATTCTAACACATTATTGTATCTACCTACCCAATGTTGGATCAATGATACTCCCAACTAAATATTTATCTATTCTAACACATTATTGTATCTACCTACCCAATGTTGGATCAATGATGCTCCCAACTAAATATTTATCTATTCTAACACATTATTGTATCTACCCACCCAATGTTGGATCAATGATACTCCCAACTAAATATTTATCTATTCTAACACATTATTGTATCTACCTACCCAATGTTGGATCAATGATACTCCCAACTAAATATTTATCTATTCTAACACATTATTGTATCTACCCACCCAATGTTGGATCAATGATACTCCCAACTAAATATTTATCTATTCTAACACATTATTGTATCTACCTACCCAATGTTGGATCAATGATACTCCCAACTAAATATTTATCTATTCTAACACATTATTGTATCTACCTACCCAATGTTGGATCAATGATACTCCCAACTAAATATTTATCTATTCTAACACATTATTGTATCTACCTACCCAATGTTGGATCAATGATACTCCCAACTAAAATCTTTCTATTCTAACACATTATTGTATCTACCTACCCAATGTTGGATCAATGATACTCCCAACTAAATATTTATCTATTCTAACACATTATTGTATCTACCTACCCAATGTTGGATCAATGATACTCCCAACTAAAATCTTTCTATTCTAACACATTATTGTATCTACCTACCCAATGTTGGATCAATGATACTCCCAACTAAATATTTATCTATTCTAACACATTATTGTATCTACCTACCCAATGTTGGATCAATGATACTCCCAACTAAATATTTATCTATTCTAACACATTATTGTATCTACCTACCCAATGTTGGATCAATGATACTCCCAACTAAATATTATTTATCTATTCTAACACATTATTGTATCTACCTACCCAATGTTGGATCAATGATACTCCCAACTAAAATACTTCTATTCTAACACATTATTGTATCTACCTACCCAATGTTGGATCAATGATACTCCCAACTAAATATTTATCTATTCTAACACATTATTGTATCTACCTACCCAATGTTGGATCAATGATACTCCCAACTAAATATTTATCTATTCTAACACATTATTGTATCTACCTACCCAATGTTGGATCAATGATACTCCCAACTAAAATCTTTCTATTCTAACACATTATTGTATCTACCTACCCAATGTTGGATCAATGATACTCCCAACTAAATATTTATCTATTCTAACACATTATTGTATCTACCTACCCAATGTTGGATCAATGATACTCCCAACTAAAATCTTTCTATTCTAACACATTATTGTATCTACCTACCCAATGTTGGATCAATGATACTCCCAACTAAAATCTTTCTATTCTAACACATTATTGTATCTACCTACCCAATGTTGGATCAATGATACTCCCAACTAAAATCTTTCTATTCTAACACATTATTGTATCTACCTACCCAATGTTGGATCAATGATACTCCCAACTAAATATTTATCTATTCTAACACATTATTGTATCTACCCACCCAATGTTGGATCAATGATACTCCCAACTAAAATCTTTCTATTCTAACACATTATTGTATCTACCTACCCAATGTTGGATCAATGATACTCCCAACTAAATATCTTATCTATTCTAACACATTATTGTATCTACCTACCCAATGTTGGATCAATGATACTCCCAACTAAATATTTATCTATTCTAACACATTATTGTATCTACCTACCCAATGTTGGATCAATGATACTCCCAACTAAAATCTTTCTATTCTAACACATTATTGTATCTACCTACCCAATGTTGGATCAATGATACTCCCAACTAAATATTTATCTATTCTAACACATTATTGTATCTACCTACCCAATGTTGGATCAATGATACTCCCAACTAAAATACTTTCTATTCTAACACATTATTGTATCTACCTACCCAATGTTGGATCAATGATACTCCCAACTAAAATCTTTCTATTCTAACACATTATTGTATCTACCTACCCAATGTTGGATCAATGATACTCCCAACTAAAATCTTTCTATTCTAACACATTATTGTATCTACCTACCCAATGTTGGATCAATGATACTCCCAACTAAATATTTATCTATTCTAACACATTATTGTATCTACCTACCCAATGTTGGATCAATGATACTCCCAACTAAAATCTTTCTATTCTAACACATTATTGTATCTACCTACCCAATGTTGGATCAATGATACTCCCAACTAAAATCTATCTATTCTAACACATTATTGTATCTACCTACCCAATGTTGGATCAATGATACTCCCAACTAAATATTTATCTATTCTAACACATTATTGTATCTACCTACCCAATGTTGGATCAATGATACTCCCAACTAAAATCTTTCTATTCTAACACATTATTGTATCTACCTACCCAATGTTGGATCAATGATACTCCCAACTAAATATTTATCTATTCTAACACATTATTGTATCTACCTACCCAATGTTGGATCAATGATACTCCCAACTAAATATTTATCTATTCTAACACATTATTGTATCTACCTACCCAATGTTGGATCAATGATACTCCCAACTAAAATCTTTCTATTCTAACACATTATTGTATCTACCTACCCAATGTTGGATCAATGATACTCCCAACTAAATATTTATCTATTCTAACACATTATTGTATCTACCTACCCAATGTTGGATCAATGATACTCCCAACTAAATATTTATCTATTCTAACACATTATTGTATCTACCTACCCAATGTTGGATCAATGATACTCCCAACTAAATATCTTATCTATTCTAACACATTATTGTATCTACCTACCCAATGTTGGATCAATGATACTCCCAACTAAATATTTATCTATTCTAACACATTATTGTATCTACCTACCCAATGTTGGATCAATGATACTCCCAACTAAATATTTATCTATTCTAACACATTATTGTATCTACCTACCCAATGTTGGATCAATGATACTCCCAACTAAAATCTTTCTATTCTAACACATTATTGTATCTACCTACCCAATGTTGGATCAATGATACTCCCAACTAAAATCTTTCTATTCTAACACATTATTGTATCTACCTACCCAATGTTGGATCAATGATACTCCCAACTAAATATTTATCTATTCTAACACATTATTGTATCTACCTACCCAATGTTGGATCAATGATACTCCCAACTAAATATTTATCTATTCTAACACATTATTGTATCTACCTACCCAATGTTGGATCAATGATACTCCCAACTAAAATCTTTCTATTCTAACACATTATTGTATCTACCTACCCAATGTTGGATCAATGATACTCCCAACTAAATATTTATCTATTCTAACACATTATTGTATCTACCTACCCAATGTTGGATCAATGATACTCCCAACTAAATATTTATCTATTCTAACACATTATTGTATCTACCTACCCAATGTTGGATCAATGATACTCCCAACTAAATATTTATCTATTCTAACACATTATTGTATCTACCTACCCAATGTTGGATCAATGATACTCCCAACTAAATATTTATCTATTCTAACACATTATTGTATCTACCTACCCAATGTTGGATCAATGATACTCCCAACTAAATATTTATCTATTCTAACACATTATTGTATCTACCTACCCAATGTTGGATCAATGATACTCCCAACTAAATATTTATCTATTCTAACACATTATTGTATCTACCTACCCAATGTTGGATCAATGATACTCCCAACTAAATATTTATCTATTCTAACACATTATTGTATCTACCTACCCAATGTTGGATCAATGATACTCCCAACTAAAATCTTTCTATTCTAACACATTATTGTATCTACCTACCCAATGTTGGATCAATGATACTCCCAACTAAATATTTATCTATTCTAACACATTATTGTATCTACCTACCCAATGTTGGATCAATGATACTCCCAACTAAATATCTTATCTATTCTAACACATTATTGTATCTACCTACCCAATGTTGGATCAATGATACTCCCAACTAAATATTTATCTATTCTAACACATTATTGTATCTACCTACCCAATGTTGGATCAATGATACTCCCAACTAAATATTTATCTATTCTAACACATTATTGTATCTACCTACCCAATGTTGGATCAATGATACTCCCAACTAAATATTTATCTATTCTAACACATTATTGTATCTACCTACCCAATGTTGGATCAATGATACTCCCAACTAAATATTTATCTATTCTAACACATTATTGTATCTACCTACCCAATGTTGGATCAATGATACTCCCAACTAAATATTTATCTATTCTAACACATTATTGTATCTACCTACCCAATGTTGGATCAATGATACTCCCAACTAAAATCTTTCTATTCTAACACATTATTGTATCTACCTACCCAATGTTGGATCAATGATACTCCCAACTAAATATTTATCTATTCTAACACATTATTGTATCTACCTACCCAATGTTGGATCAATGATACTCCCAACTAAATATTTATCTATTCTAACACATTATTGTATCTACCTACCCAATGTTGGATCAATGATACTCCCAACTAAATATTTATCTATTCTAACACATTATTGTATCTACCTACCCAATGTTGGATCAATGATACTCCCAACTAAATATTTATCTATTCTAACACATTATTGTATCTACCTACCCAATGTTGGATCAATGATACTCCCAACTAAATATTTATCTATTCTAACACATTATTGTATCTACCTACCCAATGTTGGATCAATGATACTCCCAACTAAATATTTATCTATTCTAACACATTATTGTATCTACCTACCCAATGTTGGATCAATGATACTCCCAACTAAATATTTATCTATTCTAACACATTATTGTATCTACCTACCCAATGTTGGATCAATGATACTCCCAACTAAAATCTTATCTATTCTAACACATTATTGTATCTACCTACCCAATGTTGGATCAATGATACTCCCAACTAAATATTTATCTATTCTAACACATTATTGTATCTACCTACCCAATGTTGGATCAATGATACTCCCAACTAAAATCTTTCTATTCTAACACATTATTGTATCTACCTACCCAATGTTGGATCAATGATACTCCCAACTAAATATTTATCTATTCTAACACATTATTGTATCTACCTACCCAATGTTGGATCAATGATACTCCCAACTAAATATTTATCTATTCTAACACATTATTGTATCTACCTACCCAATGTTGGATCAATGATACTCCCAACTAAATATTTATCTATTCTAACACATTATTGTATCTACCTACCCAATGTTGGATCAATGATACTCCCAACTAAATATTTATCTATTCTAACACATTATTGTATCTACCTACCCAATGTTGGATCAATGATACTCCCAACTAAATATTTATCTATTCTAACACATTATTGTATCTACCTACCCAATGTTGGATCAATGATACTCCCAACTAAAATCTTTCTATTCTAACACATTATTGTATCTACCTACCCAATGTTGGATCAATGATACTCCCAACTAAATATTTATCTATTCTAACACATTATTGTATCTACCTACCCAATGTTGGATCAATGATACTCCCAACTAAAATCTTTCTATTCTAACACATTATTGTATCTACCTACCCAATGTTGGATCAATGATACTCCCAACTAAAATCTTTCTATTCTAACACATTATTGTATCTACCTACCCAATGTTGGATCAATGATACTCCCAACTAAATATCTTATCTATTCTAACACATTATTGTATCTACCTACCCAATGTTGGATCAATGATACTCCCAACTAAATATTTATCTATTCTAACACATTATTGTATCTACCTACCCAATGTTGGATCAATGATACTCCCAACTAAAATCTTATCTATTCTAACACATTATTGTATCTACCTACCCAATGTTGGATCAATGATACTCCCAACTAAAATCTTTCTATTCTAACACATTATTGTATCTACCTACCCAATGTTGGATCAATGATACTCCCAACTAAATATTTATCTATTCTAACACATTATTGTATCTACCTACCCAATGTTGGATCAATGATACTCCCAACTAAAATCTTTCTATTCTAACACATTATTGTATCTACCTACCCAATGTTGGATCAATGATACTCCCAACTAAATATTTATCTATTCTAACACATTATTGTATCTACCTACCCAATGTTGGATCAATGATACTCCCAACTAAAATACTTTCTATTCTAACACATTATTGTATCTACCTACCCAATGTTGGATCAATGATACTCCCAACTAAAATCTTTCTATTCTAACACATTATTGTATCTACCTACCCAATGTTGGATCAATGATACTCCCAACTAAAATCTTTCTATTCTAACACATTATTGTATCTACCTACCCAATGTTGGATCAATGATACTCCCAACTAAATATTTATCTATTCTAACACATTATTGTATCTACCTACCCAATGTTGGATCAATGATACTCCCAACTAAAATCTTTCTATTCTAACACATTATTGTATCTACCTACCCAATGTTGGATCAATGATACTCCCAACTAAAATACTTATCTATTCTAACACATTATTGTATCTACCTACCCAATGTTGGATCAATGATACTCCCAACTAAATATTTATCTATTCTAACACATTATTGTATCTACCTACCCAATGTTGGATCAATGATACTCCCAACTAAAATCTTTCTATTCTAACACATTATTGTATCTACCTACCCAATGTTGGATCAATGATACTCCCAACTAAAATCTTTCTATTCTAACACATTATTGTATCTACCTACCCAATGTTGGATCAATGATACTCCCAACTAAAATACTTATCTATTCTAACACATTATTGTATCTACCTACCCAATGTTGGATCAATGATACTCCCAACTAAAATCTTTCTATTCTAACACATTATTGTATCTACCTACCCAATGTTGGATCAATGATACTCCCAACTAAAATCTTTCTATTCTAACACATTATTGTATCTACCTACCCAATGTTGGATCAATGATACTCCCAACTAAAATCTTTCTATTCTAACACATTATTGTATCTACCTACCCAATGTTGGATCAATGATACTCCCAACTAAATATTTATCTATTCTAACACATTATTGTATCTACCTACCCAATGTTGGATCAATGATACTCCCAACTAAAATCTTTCTATTCTAACACATTATTGTATCTACCTACCCAATGTTGGATCAATGATACTCCCAACTAAATATTTATCTATTCTAACACATTATTGTATCTACCTACCCAATGTTGGATCAATGATACTCCCAACTAAAATCTTTCTATTCTAACACATTATTGTATCTACCTACCCAATGTTGGATCAATGATACTCCCAACTAAAATCTTTCTATTCTAACACATTATTGTATCTACCTACCCAATGTTGGATCAATGATACTCCCAACTAAATATTTATCTATTCTAACACATTATTGTATCTACCTACCCAATGTTGGATCAATGATACTCCCAACTAAATATTTATCTATTCTAACACATTATTGTATCTACCCACCCAATGTTGGATCAATGATACTCCCAACTAAAATACTTTCTATTCTAACACATTATTGTATCTACCTACCCAATGTTGGATCAATGATACTCCCAACTAAAATCTTTCTATTCTAACACATTATTGTATCTACCTACCCAATGTTGGATCAATGATACTCCCAACTAAATATTTATCTATTCTAACACATTATTGTATCTACCCACCCAATGTTGGATCAATGATACTCCCAACTAAAATACTTCTATTCTAACACATTATTGTATCTACCTACCCAATGTTGGATCAATGATACTCCCAACTAAAATCTTTCTATTCTAACACATTATTGTATCTACCTACCCAGTGTTGGATCAATGATACTCCCAACTAAATATTTATCTATTCTAACACATTATTGTATCTACCCACCCAATGTTGGATCAATGATACTCCCAACTAAAATACTTCTATTCTAACACATTATTGTATCTACCTACCCAATGTTGGATCAATGATACTCCCAACTAAAATCTTTCTATTCTAACACATTATTGTATCTACCTACCCAATGTTGGATCAATGATACTCCCAACTAAAATACTTCTATTCTAACACATTATTGTATCTACCTACCCAATGTTGGATCAATGATACTCCCAACTAAATATTTATCTATTCTAACACATTATTGTATCTACCTACCCAATGTTGGATCAATGATACTCCCAACTAAAATCTTTCTATTCTAACACATTATTGTATCTACCTACCCAATGTTGGATCAATGATACTCCCAACTAAAATCTTTCTATTCTAACACATTATTGTATCTACCTACCCAATGTTGGATCAATGATACTCCCAACTAAAATCTTTCTATTCTAACACATTATTGTATCTACCTACCCAATGTTGGATCAATGATACTCCCAACTAAATATTTATCTATTCTAACACATTATTGTATCTACCTACCCAATGTTGGATCAATGATACTCCCAACTAAAATCTTTCTATTCTAACACATTATTGTATCTACCTACCCAATGTTGGATCAATGATACTCCCAACTAAATATTTATCTATTCTAACACATTATTGTATCCACCTACCCAATGTTGGATCAATGATACTCCCAACTAAATATTTATCTATTCTAACACATTATTGTATCTACCTACCCAATGTTGGATCAATGATACTCCCAACTAAAATCTTTCTATTCTAACACATTATTGTATCTACCTACCCAATGTTGGATCAATGATACTCCCAACTAAAATCTTTCTATTCTAACACATTATTGTATCTACCTACCCAATGTTGGATCAATGATACTCCCAACTAAATATTTATCTATTCTAACACATTATTGTATC
>JAUCBJ010006635.1:0-67641 GCA_032718475.1 Nemertoderma westbladi | reverse complement strand
GACGACTGTAGCGCGGCGGAGGTCCGCGGAGCCGACTGTAGCGCGTCGGAGGTCCGCGGAGCCGACTGTAGCGCGGCGGAGGTCCGCGGAGCCGACTGTAGCGCGGCGGAGGTCCGCGGAGCCGACTGTAGCGCGGCGGAGGTCCGCGGAGCCGACTGTAACCCGGCGGAGGTCCGCGGAGCCGACTGTAGCGCGGCGGAGGTCCGCGGAGCCGACTGTAGCGCGGCGGAGGTCCGTGGAGCCGACTGTAGCGCGGCGGAGGTCCGCGGAGCCGACTGTAGCGCGGCGGAGGTCCGCGGAGCCGACTGTAACCCGGCGGAGGTCCGCGGAGACGACTGTAGCGCGGCGGAGGTCCGCGGAGCCGACTGTAGCGCGGCGGAGGTCCGCGGAGCCGACTGTAGCGCGGCGGAGGTCCGCGGAGCCGACTGTAGCGCGGCGGAGGTCCGCGGAGCCGACTGTAGCGCAGCGGAACCTTTTTATGTCGGTTTGTTATTCCTGCAAAATAAACTAAATAAATTGTAGTTTGAAAAGGTTTTCTTCCGTATATTTATTAAATACCAAACCTTATACTAACTACGGTATGTAGCACAAATACTGGATGTTCAATATTCATGTTCTAGAACATATTTATTTTGTTCTAGAACATTTTATTTAAAAAAACATAAATTATTTAAACTAACTAGTTGTCGCTACTTTTTAATCTCCTAGAACAAGTTGGTTATCAATTAAGGTTCTAGAACACTTTGTTTTACTGGAACATTAAAAATAAATTAAATATTATATTGATCGTTTATACAAACCGAATAAATAAAAACAGCTAGTAAATAATTACTGGCTACGCTGACTATCTAATAACAATTACTAGCGCTGTAATACTTATTAGTACTTTAGCAATTTAGCGGCAATTTACTTTATTTTATCTTTTAGATTCAATAATCCCCCTAACAATGGCGCCGATCGAGGAACTCAAAATGATCCCGGGTACCGAGGAGGTTGTCTTTGTGTCTACTACAACCTCCCCTGTATCATAAACTCAACAACTCTCTACGAAAAGGAAGATCTACCGGGATCCGGAGGTTCTAACGATTACTGGAGAGTCGCGGTTTCTACGGACGGGAACCGCGTTGCCTCGGGAACCTGGGGGGGGGTCGGTGACTGTCTGGGAGCGGGAAGCGACCGGTTGGAGGGTCGTAGTGGAGGTACCGTGGGGGAGTTAGTGGTTGGTGGGGGGGAGGGTAGATGGAGGGAGGGAATAGATATAAATCCCTCCAACCGGGACGTCATTGCAACTTGTGGGTCCGACGGGGGGATTTCTATTATATCAATAACTGGGAGGAAATATAAGGTAACGAACTGGGTGGGGCATTCTGGGAGGGTTAACTGTATTCGGTTCGACTCGAACGGGTCCCGGTTGGCCAGCTGTTCGGATGATAGAACAGTAAAAGTTTGGGTGACCGGAACCCGGGAGATGTTGTACCAATACCGGGGGCACAGTGGGGGGTCTGGAGTCTGGGTTGGGGTCCGGATGGGGAGTCAGTGGTGTCGGTAGATGGGGAGGAGGGATCCATCGCTTCGTTGTTGGTTCAGGGGAGACCTTGTGGAGACAGGAAGCAACTCCTGAGGTCCGGGGGATCGTATTGAGTCCGAACGGATCCAGAATCGCTGCTGTTGGGGTGAACGGGTTGATTTATATTCTAAATTCTGTAACTGGGGAGGTTATCAACCGGATTGAAGGAACGGGGAGCCGCATCGGTGCTGTCGATTTCTGTAAAGATGACCGGCATATTATTACAGGTAATTAATTAATAGACCTCTTTTATTAAAACACGTTAAATTAATTAATTAGGCCTAGGGTCTAATTCAGTACTGTACCACGTACCATAGTAAGTAATAATCATTATAACACTTAAATGAATTAATTACATTAATTATTATTATTTAATTTTATTTAATTAATAATTTACTTACCGATATGATGCGGATTAACTGAACATTACCTTTACTCCCTCCTGCCAATATCGGGTACCATGGGAACGACATTAAAATTAGTCGAATAGTGGTATCAGAATATAGACCATTACAACATAGTCCCTGTAGTCGGATAGTTTTAGGTGCGGTTTGGTTCCGGTAAATGTAACATAAAAATAAACTAATAAACCAGCAATTAGCTTAATAATAGTATGTATTCAGTTATCTGTTAGGTTGTTTGTTATTGGTTTGTATCAATTGCGTTTTAACCAACTGGTAGTTCTACTTAAATAAACAAACTAGAATGGTACTGTACCAATAGGCCAACCGGTACTGCAATGCAGTAAAGTAACTGTACAGAGAATACAACCGGTAATGTATAATAAAAACTTTCATTTTTAGGTCTGCCACACAGTCCCATTACTTAGGCATACAACAAAGGCTTATTACAGTATAATATACAACACCTTGCCCGTATTAAAGTGTAATTTTATATAATAATAATTAAGATAAACAGACTACAGCGGCCAAGAATGCAGTTAAGGCTGCATCAAGGTCCCTGAACAGGCAGTACTCTGTTAATCTACAGGAGCTAATAAACCAACAGGTTGATGCCATCAATGATGCTGACCACAACAGGCAATCATCCCAGGCATGGAAATCGATCAATCTGCTCACTGGGCGGAAAAGCCAACCAACCACCAAGGTTAAGGCTGAATCACCAGCCAATCGCCTCAATGGTTGGAAAGCCCACTTTGAAAAGCTCCTCAATAATGACAGGGTATTGCCTGATAACTTTATAGAAGTAAAAGTGTCTGAGTCTGTACTCCCAGATATTCCTGTTCGCGCTTTCGAAGACCTTTAGCAGTTTAACCTGCCAAAATTTATATGTCTTTTCGTTAATTAAAACCACTTTAGCATACGACAATAATTTATGCTAATACGCAAAACATTAGCCGAAGTCAGCCCATGCGCGATCATTCACCCGATGGATCTACACCCGGGAGACTGAATTCGGATGCTTGAATTGTATTATTACAGTGTAAGGTTGTAGTGTATACCTAATGTATTATTCGATAGATCGTTAATAATTAATCTCTGACAGATATTATTGGCTTTCGGGAAATATTAACAGTTCCTTTAGGACGTGGCGCTTTACCTATTTAAACAGAACTAAGACTTATACTAAACGCAACGATACTGCTGCTGATTAAAGTATAAAACGTATTCTTTAGGAAATACTTTGTTACCAATCACAATCATACACACTATTCTGCCGACAGTCAGTATATTTGATCACACATAAAGAGAGCAGTAATTGACTCGCGTAGGGTCTGCTAAATAACATTGGATTCAATACACACCACATTAATATAAATCGCAATTGTTATATATAGCCGGTCTCTCTAACCTGTAGTGTTATCAAGAAAATTGGGAATTGGGTGATTTATCCGTATTATCCAAATAGCAATATTTCCATCAACAAATATTTACAATTAATAACTGACGGTAAAATAACAGTACAAACAATATGATTAATGAGTTAGGTGATATTCGATTCGTGAGATTAGGTAACAGTTTATACTTTCGATAATTCAAGCAGTTCTGCAGTTCAAAATATATAAAAAATAAATCACTATTGATGGGAAAAATGGCAACGAAACGAAGGCAACAATTTCGCAATAGACACTTATAAAACGCTTACGTAAAAATTTAAATGTAAAATTGAAAATTCCGGTTACATGGGGTCCTCTGCTCTGAGTTGAACTAATACAATATTTAATAAAGAAACAGCTCATTTCTGCGAGTTAAATTATCGTGCAGAAGGGACTTGATTTTTGACTCAACTGTTTGGAATATGACTATTTTATTTACAGCCACATTTACTATTTACAACTGTACGGCAATATTCCTGATCTCTTACAGGGTCAGGCAAAGACAACTTTACACTATAGTATTTAGACCGGTAGTGATACAGAATATGATACCCTGACCTTTTTGAAATTTCCCACCACCACAAACAAACATACTTTCCCACAAACAGAGAAATGTATCATTGGATTTGGTAGGTTTTCTCATGTTACAGTAAGTGTGGAATTATTGTACTGTTTATAGCAGAGTAAGTGTCTTATTCAAAAATTACGAGTGTACAGAACAGTGAGTGTGGAAAAATAGTAATGTAAGTTCATATAAGTAAGTGTCACTCATCAAAGAAAGTATAATTTTTAATGTCGTTTTATTCCTGGTAAAATAAATTATTATAAAAATATATGTATATAAATTAGTTCGTATTTTAATAGTTTCGTGAGTTGCCAAATCGGTTGGATCTATATATGCGAGTCTAGAACTGACACGTTATATTCGTCGAATAAGTGGCCATTGTCGATACAGTGTTGTGTTATTCCACAACGTTTATAGCCATTATGTAAGACCGCATATAACTGTAAATCGATACATTTTATTTACCAATTACCATTATTTACATTCAAATTTTAAGCCCACCACCAACACTGTCAGTAAAAACTCTAACACTCTCCATAAATAATGTTCGTTGTGGCGCTTTACATGTTTTCGTTTGAGTTTCCCAATGTAATTACGGTCAGTTTAGGCATTACAGTCTATTTTACATATTGCATGCATGAGTTTAACCTTCTTTCCCAACCCTTTTTAAATCGGAGCAAATTTGTAGAAATTTTCGAAACAGTTTCATATCGAGTCAACTTAAACTTTGTAAAAAAAATTTTAATTGGTAGTTCGTCCGATGTAACAGGCTGAGATAACTCCCACCAAATATGACTCCCCAGTCTTTTCAGCCTAGGCTGAGAACACCCCCAGTTTTCTTCCTAGATTTCTTAAATAACGGAAAGGAGCAGGTTACAGTGGCGGGCTTTTCTAACCAAAACAATAAACGATAACTCATTAACATAGGTAACAGTTTAATTTTTGCAATATACGAAAATAGCACAGGTACGGAGATTAATTATAACTCAATTAGGGGAGTCATATCAGCCTAAGGGGAGTCATCTCAGCCTAAGGGGAGTCATCTCAGCCTAAGGGGAGTCATATCAGTCTAAGGGGAGTCATATCAGCCTAAGGGGAGTCATATCAGCTTAAGGAGAGTCATCTCAGCCTAAGGGGAGTGTTCTAAGTCTAGACAACGATAATTGGGAGTGGGGAGTGTTCTCAGCTTAGGCTTAGACGACTGGAGAGTCATTTCAAGAGGGAGTTATCTCAGCCTTGTAAACCAGCACTATTGACTGCTGTTAGACCGAAGATTAAATTGGTAGTTCGTCTAGTCCAATATATTTGACCGAGTCTACCTACGTTCGAATTTATATGTGTGCAATCATGGCCTACTTAAATAAGCCTTTAAGTAGGCCATGGTGCAATCCAATCTGATCAAGGATTGTTTTTATAGCTTTGGAAACTGTTGGTACAAATCGTATAAAACTTAAGTATCATCTGTAAGATTGGGTGCTTCTGTTAGTTCTGGGTGTGGAGGTTTTTATCAACCATATCTAGCGGGTTGTTGTTTATATTAAACTAACAGTATATCAGTGTCTTCGGCTCAGAAATAGTTCAAACAACTTATCTTTATAATTTTAACCATCCTATTGTCCCGTTTATCATTGCTACTGTATAATACGTAATATTGGATGTCAACTCAGTGGAAAGACAGCTTAACAATAATTATACTTTATACAGGAGATGTTGGCGGCACAATTACAGTAATTGATACGTTCAGTAAAGATCAAACTGAAAGAAAGAAAAGTATCAAACAGGTGGAAAGTATATTGGAGAAAACTGAAGAATTAAAGGGAATTGTTGAGTATATCGGATGGGTTGGTCCCATAAATAAACCACTCCAGGGTAAGATAAATAATATAATTAAGTCTACTGTTGATGTTCTTTCTGATAAGGAAAAACAACTTTACTTTAGACTGGATGCAGATATTTCTGAGTTAACAACACAGAATCTGGTTAGTATTTGGGGTTTAGATGAAGTTTCAACAATAGAAATCGTTAAAAAATTCAGAGACTTGGGACTTCTGTCTACAAGTGAATTAAATTCACTGAAAGTTCCAAAACTTTTAATTAATTATATAAAAGAACAAAAACTGCCGATAGAGATACTGGCGAGAGGCCCAGAAGCATTGGCTGCTTATAAAGCAGCTCTTTCTAAAGGGACTACATGGATACTGAAAACCCGGTTAATGTTAGTCGGACAAGAGAGGGCTGGTAAAACTAGTTTGAAGAAGTCCCTTATTGGTCAACCGTTTGATATTAATGAACAAATAACAGATGGTATTGACTCATCTGCCAACTGTATTATAAATACCGAACAAAACACAGATTGGACCAACTTACGAGATAAAGATAAAGAAAACTTGGAGAAAGATGTCAATGACTTTGTTACTAAACAAATAGCAAAAACTGTTCTAGAAAGTAAACAAGTTGCAGATAATAAAAGTGTGACTCCCATAGTTTCAACCTCTTCATCAGCAGCTAATGCTAAAACTACAGAGATTCCTATTACAGTTGCAAGTGGAAGTGGTAATAAAGTTCCAACCGTTAGTTTGTGGAGGAGGTTAGTTTCCAAATTTACACGCAATAAAGAACAAATCAGTATTGAAGGTGAAGTCAGGGTCACAGAGGGAAGCATTAGTAGACATAAAGGAGGTACAGGATATATTCAATCCAAACATGATTCTTCTGAAACACAAATCCCAGCAAACATATCTAAAGGAGTAGAAGATATACTCACATCTGGTAAACCCCAAGATATTCTGGCTAAATTTAATGAGGAAGACAGTCGCTTTTCACTACAGATAGTCGATTTTGGTGGCCAATGTATTTATTACACAACCCATCAGATATTTTTGAGCAGACGAGCTATTTATATAATTGTATTTAATCTCTTGGAAAATCTTGAAAAAACTGCTGATATTATTTTCAGATCTGATGAAAACAATATTAATGAGTTTGTTTTCGGTGAGATTAAGAATATTGAGTTTATTGAATTTTGGATAAAAAATATTTATTCATTTGGTACAAAACTAGAAGTAAATTCTTGTCCACCTGTTTTTGTAGTTGGAACTCATAAAGGCAGCTTACATGCTGATCCTGATACTCAATCTGTAAAAGCAAGTAAAATATTTGAAAAGATTAAGACCCATTTGGGTAAATCTTCATATACAGATAATCTAATTAAAGATTACATTGCTATAGAGAATAATATAGCGATTATAAATAGTGGAGAGAAAGGACTTGAAAATTTACAGGCCGATATTGTCAACGAAATGGTAAATTTTAAGGAGGAAATACCTTTGCAATATCTAAAATTTGACCAACTTGTGTCTCAATTAATAACGGATGGTAAAGTTTATATTGACATTGACTTGCTAGAGATTAAATTAAAGGATATTGATGTAGAAATGGATAACATTGGTTTGAAAACAATGTTAGAATTTTACCACGATATGGGTACAATAATTTACTTTGATGATGAATCTCTAAGGGATACTGTTATACTGAGCCCAGAATGGTTGAGTGGAATGTTTACCAAAATAATAACTGTAAAAGATAAAATAAAGAAACAACATTTTACTTTCTGGAAGGACCTGGACGACAATGGTATATTACATGAAGAACTCCTTGATTATCTGTGGGAAGGCGTTCTGGATAAAAAACAATTTATGTTGAATATTCTAGAACGTTTTGATTTACTATGTAAACGAGTTTTACCAAAAACCGAAAGAACATTGCAAGATGATGTAAAGTTGGCTTATTATGTACCTTGCCGCCTTAAATCTGTTAGATATACTCCATTCACACCAAGACAATGTAAAGTTGAATTTTATATTACATTCAAGAGTTTTTTACCGCAAGGATTGTACTACCGTTTAATTAAGAGAACTATTGATTTGTCCTACATTGTAGGTAATAGGGTAATTCAACCTAAACTTTACCACAGAGTTGCTCAAATATTTTTAGATTTTAATCATCAGGTAATTTTGGAAAGATCTTCTATTTCATTAAATTGGATTAAAGTTCAGGTAGTTAGATCTGAGATGTTTAGTTCGGGCGATGAACAAACTGAAAGTAAACTTGCACCAGATCCGGATATTGTTAATAAAGTAAATCATTTTATTAATACTTCATTGAAGGAAATTATTACCCAAATGAGATTTAAAAATATTTCATTTGAGTTCGAAATAAAATGTGAATGTAATGCTAAATGCGATCAACATAGATTACTGGACTGCAATGAAGAAGGATGTTTTCACTTTGTTAAACTGGCTGATATTTTATCAAATGATTTTGTTGAATGTCAATTTAATAACTCTGTTAGAAGTCGATTTATTAGTGGAAAATTCCCTGTTGTTGGGAGATTTAGCTCACATTGGTTAAACATTACAACTAACCAAGATGACCTTATTGATAGACTGGAAATCTCAGAGTTACTTGTATACTTAGCAAGTAAGGGGGCTATATCAAAGGAAGTTTTAGCTGTTATTGAATCTAAGTCGAATTTGTTGAGTAAGAATAAGATTTTGTTGGAGACAATAAAATGGGGATCAGAAAATAATTACAAAGTATTTATTGAAGCATTATATGTAACCAATCAACCGCTTTTGGTTGAAATTTTGCATGAAAAAATCAAAATGGAAGACCAAATGTTCCCTGATATTCTAACAAAGTATAAATATATGTTAATGAAAAATTTAGAACAAACTAAATTTGTTGCACAGCTTCTTATTAACAGAAAAGTTATAAGTAAATCTATCATAGAAATAATCGATTGTAAAGAATCAATAGATAGTAAGAATGTTGTACTTATAAACGCAGTAATGAAAAGATCTTACAAGGATTTTCTATCTTTTTGTAAATGTCTCAGGGTCACCAACCAACATCATTTAGCTGATGCTCTAGAGGAAGCAACCAAAGGTTATGATGCGGATATTGTAGACATTACCGATCAAGCTGATGAAGTTGCTGATATAGATAATACTAATCAAGGTGGAGAGGCCGCTGGGGTTATAGATGTTACCAATCAACAGGTGGAGAGTCTGTTGTTATAGACATTGCTAATCAAGGTAGAGGGGGTGCTGTTATAGACATTACCAATGAAGGTGAAGAGGCTGCTGTTATAGACGTTACCAATCAAGGTAGAGAGACTGCTGTTATAAACGTTACCAATCAACCGGTGGAGAGGCTGCTGTTATAGATAGACATTGCCAATTAATGTAATGTAGCTGTTGTTATAGATGTTACCAATCAACCGGTGGAGAGGCTGCTGGGGTTATAGACTTTACCAATCAAGTTGAAGAGGCTGCTGTTATAAACGTTACCAATCAAGTAGAAGAGGCTGCTGTTATAAACGTTACCAATCAAGGTGAAGAGGCTGCTGTTATAAACGTTACCAATCAAGGTAGAGGGGGTGCTGTTATAGACATTACCAATGAAGGTGGAGAGGCTGCTGTTATAGACGTTACCAATCAAGGATGAGAGGCTGCTGTTATAGACGTTACCATGAAGGTGGAAAGGCTGCTGTTATAAACGTTACCACTGAAGGTGGAGAGGCTGCTGTTATAGACGTTACCAATCAAGGCAGAGAGGCTGCTGTTATAAACGTTACCAATCAAGGTAGAGGGGCTGCTGTTATAGACATTACCACTGAAGGTGGAGAGGCTGCTGTTATAGACATTACCAATCAAGGTAGAGAGGCTGCTGTAATAGACAATACCAATCAAGGTAGAGGGGCTGCTGTTATAGACATTACCGATGAAGGTAGAGAGGTTGGTGTTATAGACGTTACCAATCAAGGTTGAGAGGCTGCTGTAATAAACGATAGCAATCAAGGTAGAGGGGCTGCTGTTATAGACATTACCAATGAAGGTGGAGAGGCTGCTGTTACAGACGTTATCAATCAAGGTTGAGAGGCTGCTGTTATAAACGTTACCAATCAAGGTAGAGAGGCTGCAGTTATAGACATTACCAATCAAGCTAGAAGGTCTGCTGTTATTGACATTACCAAACAAGGTGGAGAGGCTGCTGTCATTGACATTACCCGGATCCACAGCTGGTCAATAAAGTGAAGTGTTATCTTAATAATTATTTGCAGGAATTCCTTAAACAAATTCGAATAAAAAACATTTCGTTTAGTTTTCATTTAAAATGTCAATGTAATTCAAAATGCGAACAGCACAATGAAATTAACTGTAGAGAAGAAATTTGTTTTCATTTTATTAAAATCGATGAAAATATTTCAGTAATAAAGTCAAATGTAAGTTTTATAAACATATGGAAAGCAACTTAATAAGAGAAAAATATACAGGTGATTTAAGTTCAAATTGGAAGAAAATAGCGTCTAAGGAGAATGAACTTCTAGATAAACTAGAAATATTGGAACTTATAATTTTCTTAGAAGCTAAGCGAACTTTGTCTCGGGATGTTTTATCTATAATTAACTCGAAACCAAATGTATTCAGTAAAATAAAGACTTTATTGGAGGCAATAAAATGGGGTACAGAAAATAATTACGGAATATTTATTGAAGGATTAAAGGAAACATATCAAACTCATATAGTAAATATTTTAGAGGATAAAACAACAGATGATGATAAAAAGTTTCCGTTGATACTAACTAAATATAAGTTTGTTTTAGTTAATAGAATCGAACCAAACTTGGTAATAAAATTACTTTGTAGGAAATAAGTGTTTAGGGATTCTATAGCTGAATCAATTAATAGTAAAGAATCAACAGTGGCAAAGAATAATGAACTGGTCAACGCGATAATTAGAAGGTCATACAACGATTTTCTTACATTCTGTCAATGTCTGAGAGAAACAAATCAGGTTCAAATAGCTGATATCCTGACTACAGCTGTACATAATTTAGATGATTTAGTCTAAATATAAAAATAATTATATGCAATTTTCAGTGTTTAATTTTGTTACCAACCAGAGATAAATAATGTATTGGGTATGATGGGAATATATCCCATAATAATGTTAGTTAGCAAGAATGGTAAGGATAATATTTCATACTTATTTTTAACTTATAGTGCCAGTCAGGGCCGGACACACAATTTCTACTAGCATTTTATAGCTATTCGTGTCCGACCTACCATCCACTATATTAAATATATAAAATGTAGTGTAATTTCTATTATATTACGGTAAATATACATTCAAGTTAAAGTTTAATAATTATTTTATTAAGTTTTCTCTTTTATAGATGGAAATACGAATATCTCCTGATCTCGGAATCGTAAACCAGTAAACTGTCAGGCTCTGAACCAAATCAAACAACCGCCTAAATTATAAAACAGACTTGAAATCTTTTAGTATCGCCGATCCGATATGATAACCCCGATTCTGGACTGTAATGAACCGACATGATTTGTTCCTTATCAGATATTCGTCGTAGTCTGGGAAACCAGGAAATCTGGAAACACAAACCTGGAATCTACTGGAACTCAAATATTAGTGGCTTAACGGAGATGTTGGAACCAAATTACTTGGAACACAATTATCGAAAACTTCAGAATAAGTTAGTAATAAATTGTTACATGGAATATATCCTACAGTCGGGGTCTCAAAGTGTAATCTGGTATTACCGTTATTGTGAATACATTATTAATAAATTATATTATTTCTACTTATTTTATAGGTAGAGCTCATAAACTCTATCCACCAACCCATCGGAACCATAAACTCTATCCACCAACCCATCGGAACCATAAACTCTATCCACCAACCCATCAGAACCATAAACTTTATCCACCAACCCATCGTAACCATAAACTCTATCCACCAACCCATCGGAACCATAAAATCTACCCAGTAACCCATCGTAACCCTAAAATCTATCCACCAACCCATCGGAACCATAAACTCTATCCACCAACCCATCGGAACCATAAAATCTATCCACCAACCCATCGGAACCATAAACTCTATCCACCAACCCATCGGAACCATAAACTCTACCCAGTAACCCATCGGAACCCTAAACTCTCTCCTATCCATCAACCCATCAGAACCATAAACTCCATCCAGTAACCCATTGGAACCCTAAGCTCTATCCAGTAACCCATCGGACTCATAAACTCTACGCAGTAACCCATCGAAACCCTAAACTCTTCCCACCAACCCATCAGAACCATAAACTCTATTCACCAACCCATCGAAACCATAAACTATATCCAGTAACCCATCGGAACCATAAACTCTATCCACCAACCCATCAGAAACATAAACTCTATTCACCAACCCATCGGAACCATAAACTCAATCCAGTAACCCATCGGAACCATAAACTCTATCCACCAACCCATCGGAACCATAATCTCTATCCACCAACCCATCAGAACCATAAACTCTATTCACCAACCCATCGGAACCATAAACTCTATCCAGTAACCCATCGGAACCATAAACTCTATTCACCAACCCATCGGAATCATAAACTCTATCCAGTGACCCATCAGAACCATAAACTCTATTCCACCAACACAATGGAACCATAAACTCTATCCACCAACCCATCGGAACCATAACTTCTATCCACCAACCCATCGGACTCATAAACTCTATCCACCAACCCATCGGAACCATAACCTCTATCCACCAACCCATCGGAACCATACGCTCTATCCAGTAACCCATCGGACTCATAAACTCTGTCCAGTAATCCATTGGAACCATAAACTCTATCCACCAACCCATCGGAACCATAACTTCTATCCACCAACCCATCGGACTCATACACTCTATCCACCAACCCATCGAAACCATAACCTCTATCCACCAACCCATCGGACTTATAAACTCTGTCCAGTAATCCATCGGAACCATAAACTCTAGCCACCAACCCATCGGAACCATAACCTCTATCCACCAACCCATCGGACTTATAAACTCTGTCCAGTAATCCATCGGAACCATAAACTCTATCCACCAACCCATCGGAACCATAACTTCTTTCCACCAACCCATCGGACTCATAAACTTTATCCACCAACCCATCGGAACCATAACCTCTATCAACCAACCCATCGGACTCATAAACTCTGTCCAGTAATCCATCGGAACCATAAACTCCATCCACCAACCCATCGGAACCATAACTTCCATCCACCAACCCATCGGACTCATAAACTCTCTATCACCAACCCATCGGAACCATAAACTCTATCCACCAATCCATCGGAAACATAAGCTCTATCCAGTAACCCATCGGACTCATAAACTCTTTTCAGTAATCCATCGGAACCCTAACCTCTATCCACCAACCCATCGGAACCATAAACTCTATCCACCAACCCATGGGACTCATAAACTCTGTCCAGTAATCCATCGGAACCATAAACTCCATCCACCAACCCATCGGAACCATAACTTCCATCCACCAACCCATCGGACTCATAAACTCTCTATCACCAACCCATCGGAACCATAAACTCTATCCACCAACCCATCGGAAACATAAGCTCTATCCACCAACCCATCGGACTCATAAACTCTGTCCAGCAATCCATCGGAACCATAAACTCTATCCACCAACCCATCGGAACCATAACTTCTTTCCACCAACCCATCGGAGTCATAAACTCTATCCACCAACCCATCGGAACCATAACCTCTATCAACCAACCCATCGGACTCGTAAACTCTGTCCAGTAATCCATCGGAACCATAAACTCCATCCACCAACCCATCGGAACCATAACTTCCATCCACCAACCCATCGGACTCATAAACTCTCTATCACCAACCCATCGGAACCATAAACTCTAGCCACCAACCCATCGGAAACATAAGCTCTATCCAGTAACCCATCGGACTCATAAACTCTTTTCAGTAATCCATCGGAACCACAACCTCTATCCACCAACCCATCGGAATCATAAACTCTATCCACCAACCCATCGGACTCATAAACTCTCTATCACCAACCCATCGGAACCATAAACCCTATCCACCAACCCATCGGAAACATAAGCTCTATCCAGTAACCCATCGGACTCATAAACTCTTTTCAGTAATCCATCGGAGCCATAACCTCTATCCACCAAACCATCGGAACCATAAACTCTATCCACCAACCCATCGGAACAATAACCTCTATCCACCAACCCATCGGAACCATAAACTCTATCCACCAACCCATTGGAACGATAACTTCTTTCCACCAACCCATCGGAATCATAAACTCTATCCACCAACCCATCGGAACCATATCCTCCATCCACCAACCCATCCGGAACATAAACTCTATCCACTAAACCATCGGAACCATTAACTCTATCCACCAACCCATCGGACTCTTAAACTCTGTCCAGTAATCCATCGGAACCATAACCGCTATCCACCAACCCATCGGAACCATAAACTCTATCCACCAACCCATCGGAACCATAACTTCTATCCACCAACCCATCGGACTCATAACCTCTATCCAGCAAACCATCGGAACCATAAACTCTATCCACCAACCCATCGGAACCATAAACTCTATCCACCAACCCATCGGACTGATAAACTCTATCCACCAACCCATCGGAACCATAACCTCTATCCACCAACCCATCGGAACCATAACCTCTATCCACCAACCCATCGGGAACCATAAACTCTATCCACCAATCCATCGGAACCATAAACTCTATCCACCAACCCATCGGACTCATAAACTCTGTCCAGTAATCCATCGGAACCATAACCTCTAACCACCAACCCATCGGAACCATAAACTATATCCACCAACCCATCCGAACCATAACCTCTATCCACCAAACCATCGGAACCATAAACTCTGTCCACTAACCCATCGGAACCATAAACTCTGTATACTAAACCATCGGAGTTATAAGATTTGGCAACTGAACTGGATCTTAATTACTGGTAAGTAATAATTATATGATTTTTTTGCCTTTGCTTGGTCACATTACAAACCTATCATCAAACATACGTCAATAAACATATTTCTATACATTAAACTATGATATACTAGATATAGTATATTGCATGTCACAGTTATATAAATTAAATGAAACTAAAACATGAGTAGACTAGACTATGTCACTAATACATACTACTAGGACGAGAGAGAATGGACTGGACAGTTGAAATGAGATTTTTTCATAGTTGTCGCAATTTCGTTTCTCTCAAGTTCAGTATCCCTTTCAAGTTGGTCTTTATATGTTATAGCCGGTCGTCCACGCATACACTTTCCTTGTGTTGGTTGCCAGAAAACCAGATCTGGTATTAAAACCTCATGTTTACTTCTCCAGCAGTGCCCACTGAATCTTAATCTGCATTCACGGGGGTTGTGTGTTTGATCAATGTGGTATATGTCATATTGTTGACATATGTTCGTATTGTCATATTGTTATCTCCAGATGTTATGTTTATCATTAATGTTTCAATTTTCTGTTAGAACGACATTTTATTATTCCTTATTTATTTATAGATTAAGAATTTAACCGCAAAAAGAAACACAGTATAGTAAATTTAACGAAGGAACTGGACTATTTCGTGTAACTTAAGATGATTCGCCATTTACAAACTCCAGTTGGTCGCCACTATCTCAATAAACATTAAAGTAAGTGTAGCATCCATTCATAAAATAAACACTGACTTTTTTACTTACATCTTTATAATGCTACAGCACCGGTATTGGTTCTCCTATTAAATAACAACAGCAGACTAGTTAGTGTTTATTAAGTTGCAAAGAGTTTGTTAAGCTAAGCTGTTAGTTGGATAGCACGCGAACACGAATCTGGGCCGAACTGAACCGAACTGATCGAAAGTGTGGCGAAATGGACCAAGTGTCTATAGCTATAGTGTTAACCGAAATTCTGTCCATCTTCAGGATTTTATCTCTGTAAATGGATTGTTTTAGGCTGGAACTTAGTTCAAAAAGGGGCTGGAAAGCAATGGACTCATAGTGGACCCAGTGGTCACAAGTCCCAGATAGACCATTTTCTGTTTCGTAGGAAATAAAGGAGCTCTATAAAAGACTGTAATGCTTTTACACTTCGACCCTTCTCCAGTGATCACCGCCTTATTGTGGCTAAGGTAAGACTTAGTCTGCGTGCTAGCAGAACAACGAAATCTGCCTTGCCGCGGCATGACGTCCTCTCAGTTACAACAGCCAAGTGTGAGATACAGCTTCACACTACAGCTGAGCAACAGGTATGAGGTTCTTTCCCCTGAGGCGGCAGATCACTGTGAGGGCTATACTGCCTACACAGAAGCAGCTAAGTTAGCAGCTGCAGAAAAAGTTGCTGTATACCCTCGAAACAGGAAAAGGGCCCGCTGGACTGACCACAAAATTCAGAAGTGCCAATATGACCTCTATAAGGCGCCGAAAATGTCCCGACTCAAACAGACAACAGCGGCCAAGAATGCAGTTAAGGCTGCATCTAGGTCCCCGAACAGGCAGTACTCTGTTAATCTGCAGGAGCTAATAAACCAACAGGTTGATGCCATCAATGATTCTGACAACAGCAGGCAATCATCCCAGGCATGGCAAACCGCTGCGGAATGGCACTGTGGCACTGTGGAATGGCAAACCAGGGTGTGGTATTTGCCCCGAGAGCTGACTCGGCGAAAAAGCACCCCCCAACCCCCACTATGGATTACATTAGCAATATACCTAGAATTAATCGGAAACTTAAGGTCCGATTATTTAGAGCAGCAGTAGTTCCAGTACTCCTCTACGGGAGTCCATGCTGGGCTCTAACTGCTGAGGACACCAAATCTCTGGATGGCACATTCACAAGAATGCTACGCCGGGTACATTGTGTCAAGTACAATGCACACATCTCCAACCAGACACTATATAACATTGGAGGTTTCTCATTGGTTCCCCCAAGCTTGACACTAGAACAAAATCGCCTCCGCTTTGCAGGACATTGCTTTCGCCGTGAGGACCAGCCAGTGCATAATCTTGTACTTTGGCAGCCTCATGGAGTGAATAAGCATGGTGGACAGCCCATGACTTTCTTGAGACGCATCTTAAAGGACACTGGCCTTAAAGATGCGGATGATCTAGCAAATGTCATGGGTGATAGGGAGTTGTGGCGGTGCAATTTTGTTGACAAGCCGGCACAGCATTCTTAAAAATGCAGCTGCAATGCAGCATGCCGATCCTAGTAGTAGTATCCCAGGCATAAAAATTGATCAACTTGCTTACTGGGCGGAAAAGCCAACCAACCACCAAGGTTATTACAGAATCACCAGCCGATCGCCTCAATGGTTGGAAGGCCCACTTTGAAAAGCTCCTCAATAATGACAGGGTATTGCCTGATAACTTTATAGAAGTAAAAGTGTCTGAGTCTGTACTCCAAGATATTCCCATTGGCGATATCTCCTTTGCAGAAGTGAAGGCTGCTGCAAAGAGAAGACAGGCATCTGGCTGTTATCTTTGTTGACTTCTTCAAGGCCTTTGATTCAGTCTCTCGCCTATGTATCTTCAGCATACTTTCATTATATGGGATTCCTGATGAAATTATTGCAGCAATCATATCAGTATACGGTGGTTCGACAACGTTTGTGTCGATCGAGGACCAAGGAATATGAGGTGATGCAAAGGGAACATGGGGTGACAGAAGTGGGGGAAAAACCAACAAATGGGGGGGGGGGGCAGCTGGCAAGTATAACGTGTATCCTTTGGTCAGTCGCCATGTAGGTAGGACTGTGTAATAAGTTTCCCCATAGTTTCCATATATCTGTTGGACAATATTAACTGTGTTCAGTTGGCTATTAATTACTGTGGATGTCGGACGGTATACCACCATCGAGGTATCTTCTATTGATTGTGCTGTAATTTGTCTACTGGTACTTATATATTTATCATCTATTATTAACAATGATAAACCAATAACTCTTGCATTTTACCAGCCTACGGCCTTCAGCCTTCATTGTCATCATAAACACGGCGATGCGTAGGAAACACGACAAGAGATTTACCCGGTCGGGATCCCACGCCAACTCGGATCCCATCACATATTATTATATTATTTATTTATTTACAGAATAACCGCGAATCAAAAAAGAAATCCTAATAAAGTAATCCATCCCTCTACAGACAGAAGTTCAGATGTTGGAACGTCAAACTGTCCTAATTATGCCATTGAAGATCTGATCAAATGATTGAATAACATCGGTTCAATTCCGTATCTTACAGAATATTACATTTAGTTACAAAAAATAATTTAGAGTATTTTGTATTAATTTTAATTTATGGAATTTTCTAACTCTATTTATATAAAAAATAATAACAAAGATTTATTAGTATTTTCCATAGGGAGAGCTCGCAATGTTTGCTAAAATTAGATCTAAAATAATTAATTTATATCAGATGTAAATACAATAATGATATAAATTTCTTTCAATTTATTTCCATTTTAATTAGTTCTATTAAATTCTATTAAATTAGTTCTGTATTCTTGTAAAACCTGTGTATCTCCTACGTGTCCCTTTGGTAGACAAAAACCTGGTCCATATACTAATAAAACGTTTAAATTATAACTCAGAGGTTCCCATTGGTTATATTATTAACCAATTGGTTCTTTAACCAATAAAACATTGGTTTACAATGAGTGTTATGGAGTTGGTTCCCATTCAGAACTACTATAATGTTATATGTTTATCTAATCTATTCTAATTATCTCGGTCCCACTGTGGCTGGTTGTGGTTTCCCTAAAGTTACCCGACAACCCTATGTCATTGTACGTCCGTCCGTGTTACTAAACTATCAACTCTGTTTGGACAATCGCACTCCATTCTTCATCCAAAAACACCAGTTCAGCTATTTATATCCTTATAAAGGTTATATTTAGCATTAATTAATTACAGCGATCAGTGGATTGGTTACAGACTTGTTCAGTAAACCCAGGGGGGTCTGTATTGGATACACAGGGTTCCTTCTCTATATACTTACATTCCTATATGAAACACTGACATGAAACCAAATCAGATTTTCAGCTGTTGTAATTATTGAAGGATCATTATTGTGAGCTAACCCTATTCCTTTATATTAATTATTTGTATTTATTGAAGGATCATTATTGTGAGCTAACCCTATTCCTTTATATTAATTAATTGTAATTATTGAAGGATAATTATTGTGAGCTAACCCTATTCCTTTATATTAATTATTTGTATTTATTGAAGGATCATTATTGTGAGCTAACCCTATTCCTTTATATTTATTATTTGTATTTATTGAAGGATCATTATTGTAAGCTAACCCTATTCCTTTATATTAATTAATTGTAATTATTCGGTTTAATTGATGCGATTTAATTGGATTGTGTCCCAGTTATTTATATTTAGTCATAATAAAGAAATTATGTAAATATTAATAACATATTAATATACGAAAGCTATGGGGAGGGGGGGGGGGGGGGTGTAAGTTAGTCTGTTTCATTGGAGAGGGGGGGGGGGGATACTAGGGACCATAGACCACCCCGTAGAGTCCCTTGTTGTTAGTGAGTGAGGGGTCCATGGTCCCCATAATGGAGGCCGCATTTCCGACCAGCAGGGCAACAGCAGTCTCGGCAGAAGGAAGCGGTAAGAGCGGGGGCAACGCTCTTCGCTTCGATAGGAAGACAAATATAGAATATAACAAAATTATAGATATAAAATAATAAGAGTAATAAGAATAATAAGCCTTGTGTGGGACGCGACGGTGGAGGACCCACTGTCGCCCAGCCACCTCGCCCAGACGCTATCCGCCGGAAGCCGCACTGCAGAGGAAGTGGAAACTCTAAAGATCCACAAGTACCAGGAACTCATGCACCAGGGCTACCTCTTCCCCCAAGTAGGCTACGAGACCTTGGGCCGCCCCGGCCCTGAAACATCCGAGTTCCTGAAGGAGATCAGGGCAAGACTCCACTCTGTTACCAAGGAACCCCGATCCCACCGCTTCCTCTTGCAGAGACTGGCTGTTGCCATCCTTTTAAACACTGCCCGATATAGTGAATACTACACTGACGAGGGATTTAATGATGAAGTTCACCTGATAGACTCTAAACCGAATTTTTCTATTTTTCAACTGCAGGAGTTTAAATAAACATTTTTCACCAACTACAGATATTTTAAGTACTTTAGAGCATGAATTCGATATTCTAACATTCTCAGAAACACTAGTAGGCGCTAACGATAACTTAACTAATCTAAATCTAGAGGGATATATCGGTCCGAAACTATCAGACCGGCCGAATGGACGAGTACATGGTTCTGGGTGGGCTGTGGGATACTATATCAAAGATAATATTCCATTCGTTGATAAACCCGAATTAACAGTTGATGGAATAGAAAATAAATGGATTCAAATTAAAACCAAAAATAATAAGCAACTCTTAGTAGGAATAATATATAGACCTCCTTCAGTTAAATTTAATAAATTTCAGGAAATTTTGGAATCACTTTTAATTACGATATCCAACCTCAATGTGGATGTCGTGATTACTGGTGATTTTAACGTAAACCTGAACAAAACAACGTCTGAAAGTTCTCAATATCTGCAAACTTTAAATTCTTTCGGATTTTCACAGCTTATTAAACAACCAACACGCATTGTGTTTGGAGCCAACTCCACGTTGGATCATATAATCACAAATATAACAACACGTATTAATAGCTCAGGAGTGTTTCTATCGGATTACGGCAGTACTGACCACTTAGCAACTTTTGCAATCTTTCATGAATATACTCAGCATTTTTTGAACAAAGTAAAAATATAACAACATACGATTTTTCTAAATTTAATGCAAATAACTTTATGTCTGACTTCAGATCAGCTGAAATGTGTTCATACAAATCGCAAAATATTCCGAACGAATCAAAATTTAATCACTTTTATACCAGTTTTCAACAATTATGTAACAAGCATCTGCCAACAAAAATTGTACCGAAAAAAAGAATCCCCCGTAAACCATGGATAACCACATTATTAATAAAATCTATTAAGAAAAAAAATCAATTATTTCAAAAATTTGTTAAAGTCCCGACGGCATTTAATGAATTGTCATATAAAAAATATAAAAATAAGCTTAATACCATATTAAAAGCGGCTGAACAACAATATTATGAAACTCAATTTAATAAAAGTAGAGGTAATATGCGTAAAACCTGGTCAGTTATTAATTCCGTTTTGAACAGATCAAAAAAATTAGCAGTACCAACCAAAATTAATTTTATCACCAATGAGGGCGTTAAGACTACAAACGATCCGGTAAAAATTTCATCGATCTTAAATGATCATTTTAGCTCAATTGGTCCAAAGTTAGAACGATCTATACCCCACTCAGTAAGGTCACCTACACGCCACATCCGCAACCGTCACTCGAACTCATTCGCTCTGATACCCACTACTTTCAAGAAATCCACTACCTCATCCTAAACTTAGATCCTAACTCTTCTACCAACGATACGTTCCCAACGAAACTCTTGAGACTCATTGCTGAACCTATTGCGCACCATCTGACTTACCTGATTAACTTATCTATCTCTATTGGACACTTTCCCGACTGCCTAAAAGTTGCTAAAGTAATTCCGAGCTATAAAGGTGGTGATCCACTCGATCCTAATAATTATCGACCTATTTCCCTATTACCCGTTTTTAGCAAAATTTATGAACAAATTATATACTCTCAGCTTCAAACATATCTTGATCGTTTTGCAATACTAACATCCCGTCAGTTTGGTTTTAGGAAAAAAATATCCACGTCGTCTGCAATTTTAACTGTCACCGAAAAAATTAGATCTATTCTTGACTCGAAACACTCAGCCTGCGCGATCTATATCGACCTTAAAAAAGCGTTTGATACCCTGGATCACGGAATTTTATTAAAAAATTAGAATCTTACGGAATTCGCGGAAACCCTCAAAATGTAATCAAAAGTTTTTTTATCAAATCGTACATAATCAGTATTTTTAAATAATTGCGCATCACCACCGTTAGACCTTATATGTGGCACCCCTCAAGGATCGGTATTATCCCCGTTGTTGTTCCTATTATACATTAATGACCTACCTAATGCCTCTAATTTACTAACTACCCTTTTTGCGGACGACACTACACTTCTACACAGCGACAAAGATCTTGAATTACTAATCTCTAAAACTAACACTGAGCTTGATAAGATCTCTGATTGGCTAATTGACAACCGCCTATCCTTAAATCTAACAAAAACCGAATATTTCATAGCTACAAATCAAACTACTCACAATAGCTTACCAAAAGTTAAAATAAAAAATAACGATATTAAAGAAGTAGAATGTGCAAAATTTCTTGGTGTATGGTTAGATAGAAAACTAAATTGGAAGACTCATATTAATTACATTCTAAGCAAAATTAGCAAATCGTCCGGTATTTTTTACAAATTACGACACATTTTCCCACTGGAGATCCTTCGCACATTATACTTCTGTCTAGTACACCCGTACATAACATATGCCATATTAGCCTGGGGTTCCACACACACAACAACACTTCGCCCACTCAGAATTAAAATTAATAAAATATTACGTTGTATTACCTTCAGTCACTATCGCGATTCCTCCATTCCTATCTACCGATCTCTAACTATTCTCCCTCTAGAATCGATCTTCAAATTCTATCTAGGCCAATTAATGTTTGACGTCTCATCTAACTCAAATCATCCACTATCCTATCTATTTGCCAAATCATCTGAATTTCATCATTATAACACCCGCTCATCTGCCTTAGGTAAATTTGTCATTCCATTAACACATTTACACGTAGCTCACCAATCTATTTCGGTGTTGGGCCCATTACTTTGGAATAGTCTACCCAGAGAAATTATAATTGTTAAATCTAAACACATTTTTAAAAATCTTTTAAAATCCTACCTTACCGACAATATGATCTAAATCTTCCAAATAAAAAAAAAGTAATGTTTAACAAAAATATCAGTGAGAAAGCCTTGTAGTTTACGCACAGGAAGTATGGAATCTAAAATTAAAAATAAAATTATAAACCCTGAGTATTTGATTTGATACTGAGTATCTAATATTTTATATTTGTAACCCTCTACCACCCCCCCCCCCCCCCCCCAACCCACCACCACACCCCCCCCCCCCCCCCCTAAGGTTAGGATGGTGGCCGAGACTAGCTATGCTATTGGCGCCAACCAAAAAACCAGCCCGTAGCCAATATCATTACATATTAATATTTCTTTATTTGAATTATGTATATTTGGTGTGCGGTTAACTTTTGAACTAAAGCAAAGCGACTAATATACCAGTTGATTGATTGATTGATTGGTTGGAAATGCGGCCTCCATTATGGGGACCTTGGACACCTCACTCACTAACAACGTGGGATACTACGAGGTGGTCCATGGTCCCTAGTGCCGTATGCACAATACCTATAGACCTTTAGAGGCACAATATAAGTAATGGCTATAATATTGATGCATGTACTGAGTTTGAGACAAAATAAGATAAGTAGTGCGATTTGAAAGAACATAATTATTGTTTAAATCCGGAACGTTTCGTATATTACGTTATACATCATCAGCCATAATACTGTAGGTACAAAATAACTATAATTTTATGAAAAAACCGAAAATTAATGTAAAAGATAAGAGTAAACAAAATTCAAAATGTGATAGGGTGGATAATTACGATAAATGTAAATTAGAATATTTTTACTAAGTATAATGAAGTAAATGCAGGATTACAGAGAAATTATAGAAAAAATTACAGTACCGGTAGCAATCAAAGACTAAAGGCAGTAAACTACTACTATTAGAATTGTACTGTATGTAATAGTTATCATAATTAAAATAGATATAGCGGGAATGAAGTGTCTTGTATGTTAAGTGATGGTCTTCGTTTCTGTATAATTAGACTTTCTTTAATTAGTAGATCGTAGTTGTTAGTGGCTGTACCTATAATATTTAAGTCTTGGTATTCGAATCGGTGGTCGTACTCAAGTGCATGTTCAAGTATGGAGGAGTGTCTAGGAGTGGCTGTTGGCTTTCCTGTTCGGGGAGACTTCGCAAGGTGCTCAGAGATGCACTGGTGGTGCTCGGATTTACCGATGTAGTGAGCATTACAGCTGGTGCACTTAAAGTGATATAAAGTAAGAGATCTCATCGCTTTGGGAAATCTGTCCTTGAAGGGAAAGTAATTAGCCAGTCAAGATGTGGGTCTAAATATTAATTATATTAATAATATAATAAATTAATATTACATTAATACTGAGTTTGTGAGGGGGGTATTTTCAATACAGGGTGCTAATGGATTATATTGGTTGGAAATATGGTTTGACAGATGGGAGGCAAGGTAATAGGTAGTATTTCAAGATCTATCTTTTGTCTGAGCCGCTTGCGGAATGGTTAGAGCACCACACTGGAGGTCACCAGTTCGACCCTATCTGGACGTTATTGCCGACTTTGCTAAGCTGTGCACAACGAAAGTTACAACAATTATTCATTAATTAATTATTATATATAATTTATTATTAATTTTATTTTCTTAATTTTATTATTTATAAATCGTTTCTTAAGTATCCTTTTTAAAATATAGTTATTTAAGCAAAACTTTATCTAGTTCTATAAAACACTAATAATGTACTGTGACGAATAATAGCTAAGGGATCTGTCTGGGTGGTGATACAGTCAGTATTCGGTTTGTGAAGGTATTTTGTCGGTGGTGTTGGTAAGTCTTACAGTGTGTGATTTACAGTCTTACAGAGTCTTACAGAATATTTAAGGATTTGTAAATTGGTGCAGCGCGCGACTGATAATGATTGAAAGTTATGACTCGAACTATTTTGTTAACTTGCACTTTGATTTTAGCAGTATATGCGTGGTGACTATTTCCCAAAGAGGTATTCCGTATATTAGATAAGTAAAGAGTTCTAAGAATGTCCAGAGGTAGAATGTGTCTCAGTTTAAATAAGATCCCGGATAATTTTGATATTTTTGCTAATACATGGTTGCAGTGAATTTTCCAGTTTATTTTATTGTCTATGTAGATTGCGTAGAAATTTTGATGCCGTAGTTTTAGTTAATGGAGTTGAATGAAGGCTCACATCCGGAATTATTGTATTTGAATTGCGATTGTCCACGATAATGTATTCTGTTTTCTTTAGATTCAAGGAGAGTTTATTGTCCGTGAGCCATTCATCAAGTTCGATGTTCGATCTATTTCAAGGAAATTCGTTGAGATATAATTAATAGATTCTTCATTTTTGTACTTCTGTTTCTTGCTACTTTCCTTTGTTTCGGCCTATACATACTATATTATTTTTTTTAGAAAGATAACTCTTTAATTAGGGTCATTATGTCAATTATTATCTTCCACCACCGCGTGGAACATCGTTGTATTTAAACCTATTCCAAAATATATTTTATGAGGAAAAAAGTTCTGGAAGGGCCATACCTCTCTACTTGTTAATTAGAGCCCCCTAGTGGATCATATTAGTATTTCATTTACATCTAAGCAAGATAGTTAGGTATGCTCAAAAGTTATATATTCGCTCTGGCCCTTATCGGCCAATGTATATATAATTATATATATCAAATCCAGGACCAGAATCGTTATGCTGCATTGCAGCTGCATTTTTAAGAATGCTGTTCCGGCCTGTCGACAAAATTGCGCTGCTACAACACCCTATCACTTATTGTACTTAGAATTCACTTGTGTGAATCCGATCGAAAAATAAAATTTTGAAAAAAGTACTGGGGTGGTTATTTTGCAGCACCAAAATTACAAGTAGTGAACAATTTTCATAAATTTGAAAGTTACAATTTTCGGCTAATTGTTTTAATACAATGTTCAATACGGGTTTTCTGGTGCGTAAAATTCATTGTAAAATATTTAAAAATAATCTGATTAGTATAAATGGCTGTTTTAGTCCTCTACGTAGGCAAAAAATGAAAAAAACAGGTAACCAGCACTTTTCAGTTTGAACAAAAAAATTATTTGTTCACTTATACGATGCTATAAATTCCCATTTTTAGGTTTTCTGGGGCGCTGATTCTAATGGAAACATTTCTCATTTTCCAGAGCATTGCTACTCGTATTTTTCGGTGTAATATGGTAAATTTTGGTTCTAGCACCATATTTCGTACCCATCACCAAAAAAGTACAAGTTTGAGATGTCCAGTGCGGATTTTATTGATTCCATCGGATTCAGGACCCTCATAAACCCGTATAACGCAAGAAACAAGATGATACTATCTATTGATCAATTTGCTTATTTCCAAAAATTTGGTGCTGGCACAACAATTGAAACCCTGAAACCATTCATTTAGCTAAAATTCTTCAGAGTCCAATGTTTCAGTTTCGGGTTTCTCCTCCAAAGTAGCGCGATAATTTACTCTAAGCACATTTATACGCTTATCATATCTATAAAATGGTTACGAATTACCTGCAACTTATCATATAGGGATGTCAGAGTTCTAAACTGTCTCTCTTTGGTCGCTATACTCACCAACTTCATGTAAATTGATTGTTTGCAGGTGTAACAGCTAATCATATTCATCCAGCATTCCGGCTGAATCTACCGGGTCATGGGTTCCACTGTCTAGGCATTTGGTTAATTTATTTGTCGCCTTGGTTACCTTACCCATGTACTACTACTACTACTACTACTACTAGGATCGGCATGCTGCATTGCAGCTGCATTTTCAAGAATGCTGTGCCGGCTTGTCAACAAAATTGCACCGCCACAACTCCCTATCACCCATGACATTTGCTAGATCATCCGCATCTTCAAGGCCAGTGTCCTTTAAGATGCGTCTCAAGAAAGTCATGGGCTGTCCACCATGCTTATTCACTCCATGAGGCTGCCAAAGTACAAGATTATGCACTGGCTGGTCCTCACGGCGAAAGCAATGTCCTGCAAAGCGGAGGCGATTTGTTCTAGTGTCAAGCTTGGGGGAACCAATGAGAGACCTCCAATGTTATATAGTGTCTCGTTGGAGATGTGTGCATTGTACTTGACATAATGAACCCGGCGTAGCATTCTTGTGAATGTGCCATCCAGAGATTTGGTGTCCTCAGCAGTTAGAGCCCAGCATGGACTCCCGTAGAGGAGTACTGGAACTTCTGCTGCTCTAAATAATCGGACCTTAAGTTTCCGATTAATTCTCGGTGACTTCCAAATCCTGGAAAGCCTATTCATGGCTGCCCATGCCTTTCCCTTACGTATTCGAAGGTCCTCACCTGACTTCCGGATCCATGATCCCAGGTAACAGAAGTCGTCCACATGCTCAAGCATACCATCCTTTGAGCTTATGCTCATCCGATCAGAGACTTGCTGAGGACTTTCAAAATTAACTGTCAAAATTTTGGTCTTTCTAGAGTTAATAAAAAGACCAACACTAGAAGCAGCATGTTCTAATGAGCTGAGGAGCCGTTGGGCTCCCTCTAATGATTCTGAGAGCACTCCTAAGTCATCAGCAAAGTCTAGATCAGTTAGGTACTTGGCAGGATTTCCTCGACTTCTGGAGCCAGTAGGTGGAGTTATCATCACCCCATTATCATTATGATGATTTAAGGACATGCGTAGAACATAGTCAACCACAATAATGAACAAGAATGGTGCAAGTGTGTCTCCTTGGAGGACGCCCCATAACACTTCAAATGGTTCTGTGTCACCGTTCTTACCCATGTAAACCACCTGCACTTTTATTAATTGTAGGAAGCCTCAAGGATGTGTTACTATCGTCACTACAGTCAGCATCAGGGATTTCATCTTCAAGGTGTCGAGCAGCACTACTACTAGGATCGGCATGCTGCATTGCAGCTGCATTTTTAAGAATGCTGTGCCGGCTTGTCAACAAAATTGCACCGCCACAACTCCCTATCACCCATGACATTTGCTAGATCATCCGCATCTTTAAGGCCAGTGTCCTTTAAGATGCGTCTCAAGAAAGTCATGGGCTGTCCACCATGCTTATTTACTCCATGAGGCTGCCAAAGTACAAGATTATGCACTGGCTGGTCCTCACGGCAAAAGCAATGTCCTGCAAAGCGGAGGCGATTTTGTTCTAGTGTCAAGCTTGGGGGAACAAATGAGACACCTCCAATGTTATATAGTGTCTGGTTGGAGATGTGTGCATTGTACTTGACACAATGTACCCGGCGTAGCATTCTTGTGAATGTGCCATCCAGAGATTTGGTGTCCTCAGCAGTTAGAGCCCAGCATGGACTCCCGTAGAGGAGTACTGGAACTACTGCTGCTCTAAATAATCGGACCTTAAGTTTCCGATTAATTCTAGGTGACTTCCAAATCCTGGAAAGCCTATTCAAGGCTGCCCATGCCTTTCCCTTACGTATTCGAAGGTCCTCACCTGACTTCCGGATCCATGATCCCAGGTAACAGAAGTCGTCCACATGCTCAAGCATACCATCCTTTGACCATCCGTCGAGCAGCACCCTGAACTATAAACCTAGAAGCAGGGACGATTCCTACTGTCTGTATGGTAGGGGCACTAATAGTCTCAATTACATCAGGTGTGGTGACGTTTAATTGCTAACTGGACTCGTCAGCAGTCTCACATTGTTCTGTTACAGGAACGTCGGTATTTGTTGTTTGACTCATTTTTGGGATTTTATATTTTATATTGATTAAAATTTTTTAATTTAAATTTTAATTCAATTTAACGAAATTCCTTGCTTGCTGTAATAGTTTACAAATTATTACACCAATTTAATTGTGAATTCAAATAAAACAAACTTTCACAACTCAATTAATTTCTAATTCTCTTATATTTATTTTATTTCATAAAATATAGCCTTGGCTCGACTTTATGAGACCCTGGATGGTGGGACAATAAGATACAACAAAGGGAAGTAATTTAAAATTGTACTTAAAAAATTACAACACCAAATTTATTTTGTATTCACAAGTGCCACAAATACTGTGCATAAGTATTTTAACAAACCTTCAAACAGCCACAAATAAACTATAGATCCCACAAGCACAATCCTATCGACACTACGACCAACCTGTGATTGATGCTAACGACGCCGTCCCCCGTCGCAACCTCGTGAATGATCAGTTCACTTGCGTACCAAGTCAAACGTCCCCAGATCCCGGATTGGTTGAGGTGATGAAAGTGATGTTCCTGTAAGTTGTATTAGAGAATTAGGTGGCTGTCTGGTAGATTTACACTAAATTTATCGCAACAATTTCGACCGAAATATAAATTCTTAATTTCTTATAAATCTTATAATGCAGCCCTTTTTGGCTATACAAACTTTCAAACTCGATAGAAACTATTTTCTAAAAGATTTCGCTAAAGCACATTGAAGATTTATTAACATAATAACCACTGTTGAATACGAATCAAAATATCGCAATACGTATCAGTTTCGAAAGAAAACAAAACATTAAACCGGTCTATAAAAAGCTCAACAAGGAAACTCCAGTTGGTGAGGAATCCCTGCTAAAAGGTCAAAATAAATAAAGATGAAGTGAAATGAATGTTAGTATCCCAATGAGACCCAAACCTAAGTCAAAACGATGAGCGCTGATACCAAATATATCTACACTCTCCCTCCTTTGCACTTCCGTGCTGCCTGTGTGGTTATTATGATGGGGTATCCCGGTTCAATTTGGCCCAAACCCAAGTACAGGAAATAGTTAAAGCACCATAGTTAACCTAATAAAATTGTGTACATCAACCTAATGGATACCCCCCTCCCCTTGTGGCTTACCCAGCTACAATCTGAAGAAATTCAATATAAAATCTCGAAGAATAATCAATATAACAACATATCATATAACAACAAAACTGGTTTTTACCGGTTCCAGTAATTTCTCTTTGACATTGCATAAAAGTTCAGTAAACCGGTTTTTACTTGGATATGAGTAGCTACTAGCTTTCTTATTCGTCCAGCAAACAGATAAATGGCCAATCACAGCGCCCTTCTTATCACCTACATGGAATGGGCCTGGCGCATGCGCATAACTAGAGTTCAAACATAAACAGCATCTAAATCAATTTGTAAGGGCCACCCGTTAAGGTATAAAATTGGACAAATTATGGATGTAGAAATTCTGTATCAACATTAGTTTAGATCCACCTTATTTACTGCGGTTTCAATACAGATATAAACTTGATTAAATATTTCCTAGTTTGCAATAAAATTCGGAATTCAAAATCGTCAATAAATTAGCCATAATATCGTAAAAATAAATAAGTTTTTTCATGTATAGCTACTGCAGTACGTACAGAGTTGAACATATTTACTGTTTTGATTGACACTATTTATTTTATAACATTATTTATGACATCATTATGACATTATTTATGTACCGTTTATAACTTACCGTTTATTTATTTATTAACTTTATATAAGTTTTTATGATGGACCAATATCATTGATTCATTAATCAAGATACCCTATTTCTGTGGTACTATTTGGTCAATATTATTAATAATACAACAATAATATGTTCAGCATACTTGCAGCATAAGGGTTCTCTGAGCGCCAGAGAAAATTATTGCAGTTATCCGATCACTGTACGATGGTTCCACCACATTAGTGTCTCCTGCTGATGGTGGCGACACAGATCCATTCGAAGTCTTATGGGGAGTCCTTCATGGTGACACACTTGCACCCTTTATACTCGTAATTGTGGTTGACTATGTTATACGCATGTCCTTAGATCATCATAATGATGATGGGGTGAATACTGGCACAAGAATTAGAGGAAATCCTGAGTTAGGGGTACTGTCAGAATCACTAGAGGGAGCCCAAACGCTCCTCTGTTCATTGGCTCAGAATCGCTCAATATTAATCTGTATCTCAAAACTGAGCCCCGTGCTGCGCGAAGGCCCCACGAACGTGTTTAAAGTTGTTTTAATGGCTCCTGAAATAGTTACTCTTGTATTTTTAAGCTGCAATATGGCATTTTGAAACCAGCTGATGACGTTGATAGGTACCCAGTTTAAAACCAATCAGGAAATACAGTAGTGATTCTAGTTTTTTTTAAGGGCTCCTGTAACTTACTATTCTTTATAAAGTGATAGTTAGTAATCCTAGAGCTGAGTCATTGCGGCAAATTATAATATAAAACCACAATAATATTTAAGAAATAATAGACCGTACCACCTGAATACCTACAGTATATCAATTTGTGCAATAATCAGTATAGCAGTAGTTCATAGGAAGTAGTGCGTATAGTTTCAGTAGTGTGGTAGTACAGTCTAGTTGCTTGAATAATAGCCTGTTGGCCGAAATATCGCAACAACCTTATTTATTTTATATGTCACTAGTATTGGTCTTTACCCCACCTATATTGACAATATGATTAGAACAGTGACCTCGGCACGGAACTACCTATTAATATTATCTGGTATTGGATTATTATCTACTGAAGGAATAATATATTCTATCGGATATTGTGTGAAAGTATTAATAACGAACCTGCCTATTAATAGGCCTGGGTAGTTCTTGTCAGGAGTTGAGCCATTTAAAACACGATGTGGTTGTGTGTGTGTGTATGTATAACCATCCAATATCTCAAAAACTCAAGCAGGTATGCAAATATTTTAATAACTAACTCTCCATAAATTTTGGTTGCGCACAAGACTGTATATTTTTTGTGGCGTTTCGATCACGGGGTCACTGAAAAATAGCGGTTTTGAAAATTTAAAGTCGAATTTCACCGATTTCAACTCATCGAGTATGCACCAACTTTTTTATTTGAGATATTCAGTCATCTGAGCAACATATTTGAGCCTCAGAATCTTTTCAAATATCGCCAATCTCGCACAGAACGTCGCCAAAATTTGTTAGTCTGGCAAAAAAACGCACAAATTCGTCTAAAAGAGTAAATTATTTAGTTGTGGAATAATATGACTCAACTAGAAAAGCCAGCCATCTGGCTGTAAGGAGACCCTCCATAGACGAACGTAGTGTTAGTTGGGTCCCTCCTCATTCATTATCATCAACTCCCTCCCACATAACATAGCACTGAGATGATTCACTGGGAAGAGCTATTCATCTGGTGTGGTAATACATTATACAAACATATAGTTGATGTTTGATTACTGTCTGGGTTAGAGTGAGATAGTAATAAATTTGGCAAGTAATATACTTCTCTGCAGTTTGGGCTATCCATTCAAAAAATAGTAGTAGCTTACTAGGCCCACATGTACCAGCAGCTGGTGTTTCTATCGTTGAGTTGATGGCAATTGTCGTGTTTTCATTTTCGCTCACTCATGGTACTGGTTTGAGGGGCAGGTTCGTTTATAGCCAGCTTGCTGGCTTTCTAGTATATTGTGTGGTATTATAAATATATACTTTATTCGATTAGTGATAGTATTAGTATAACAATATTATTTTAAAACATTTCTCGGCGAACTTTAAACTTACTGTAAGGGTTAATAAATTTCCTAGAAATAAATTTGATACATAACATAAAATTTGAAATTATTATGTATTAATTTAAATAAAATTTTTACAATAAAATACCAAACTAGTTCTAGTTCTAGTTAAACTAGTTCTAGTTCTAGTTAAACTAGTTCTAGTTAAACTAGTTCTAGTCAAACTAGTAAACGTTCGAAATGGTTGGTTTAAGTAAGCACGGGAAGTCAAAAGGATTTTGAAAATCGGCTGTGATTAGCTTCTACATATTTGACGTCACTACACAGTGCTCAGACAATTTCTTATATTGTTTTCTATGGAGGGTGATTTTGGATCCATTCAAATTTACATTTAATCTCAATCATTTCATCACATGTGAAAACAGAGTGTCTTGCGCGTATTTTAGCACTACAATTAATTAAATTCATGATGATGAAAATAATATTGATAAAATGAATCAATTCACAATTATAAACTCGCAGTTTGCCTGAACGGTATGCAAATAGTATTGAACCACTCAGCCCTATAAACCTATTGCATTGCAATATCGGACTATTGCTGTATTGCAGCTTTAAGTTCATTAAGTTGAAATGTGTACCAGTCACCGGTAGCGTAAGAGTTGTACAGCGGTAGGTTTACTCAACGTTATGAACTTAAGCAACAATAAAGCAATAGGCCTACTCCGATACTGCAATGCAATAGGTGGCTAGGGCTGCGTTGATTAGTTCTTGCATACGGGGTCAGGCAATCTACCAAGTGTGCAAAATTGCAAACAGTATTATTTATAATTGTTTGTAGTGTTAAAAGACGCGCTTGACTCTCCGATTTCAATTGATATAAGCCAGGTGAGAAATGATTGTAGAGCGAAACATATCAAATTATTGATGAACTTGTAGTGACCTAACATCACGAATTATTGGGTCAACATGAGAGCGGGATATTCAAACAGGGATATATAGTGTAAAAGCTTTTGCGGAATTGCCCGGTTATTTTCCCCGTAAAGTGCTCTGTAGTTGGTTTAGCAGGCATAAAAGGCCGTGTCATTGCTGTACCGGTGTTTTTAGGGGACATAAAAGCAATTTCTTCTGTATGTGTACTTTAGAGGACATAATTAGCAATTCTATGACGCAACACCCTAGATCCTCTTGAAACAGTGTCGTTACTATGACGACAGCTAACGGCTGAGCTTTACACGTGTAGCTTGCCCGGAGCCTTGCCTTGGTTCTTTGTTCTGCTCAGCTCAAAATGACGACATCTATCAGCTGTTTCCACGTGGAGCTTTTTGCCATTCGACCAATCAGAGATTCCCTCTTTGTGTAAAAGCTGTACAGCAGAATTACAGGATTCAGTACTGACGTTTCCCCCACGCCTAGAACACCGGCCGGGGAATGTTTTCTGACATTAGAGCGTCTTTAATTATAAGATCATCAAACTGTTATCTTGGTCAACTTGGTTAAGTACTCTTGCTTGTCTCGGCATCTGATTAAGCACCCTGACATAAACTGCTTTTCGCCGCATTATTTACTGCTATTTACTGTGTTGTTAATTGTATCGTTCGTTTACATATTATTATTGGGAAGAATATTGATAACGATCCGAAAACCCAATCTTCTTGATACACTAAGGTTAGAGAGACCGGTTACATATAACAATTTGCGACATACATTATCGTGGTTTGTAGTGAGTTCAATGCTACTTAATAGGCCCTACAGATGTCGGTTGTTATTCTCTTTATATATGATTAAAATCGGTGAATGTCGGCAATTCAGTGTGCAGTTGTGTGCAATAGTCTGTGTGTGCTTGACCGAGTAATAAAGCATTTCCTAAAGAATGCACTTTGGTGATCTATAAGACATACTGTTGTGTATAGTGTGAGTCATAGCTCTGTTTAAATAGATAGAGCGCCACGTCCTAAAGGAACTGCTAATATTTCCCGAAAGTGAATAATATTTGTCAGAGATTATATATTAACGATCAATCGAATAGTACAGTAGGCCTGCACCGCAATCAAATTAAAGCATCCAAATCCAGTCTCCCGGGTATATCCAGCGGGTGAATGGTCGCGCACAGACTGGCTTTGGCTAATGTCAGAATTATTATAGGTGTTCAATACTTGTCATAGGCTGGAGTAGATTTATAACCTAGAAGACATATAGATTTGGCGGGTTAAACTGCCAAAGGTCTTAAAAGCGCGAACAATAACCGTTGGTAAAATTCTTGATTGCAGTGTAGGCAATAAATACAGTTTAATATTGTTCTGGTAAGAACAATAACAGTTTGTAGGATCTTGATTGCGGCGTAAGCGATCAAGACTAAAGTACCGGTCGACCGGTAACCAGTAGGCCTGACTGCCTGATCACCCGGACCGGTACTTACAACAGTACAGGTATATCAGTACTATTTCGATTGTGATATTGTATACTGGTAGGCTGTTTAAGAGATTAGGGACTGTACACCCCTTGTTTCTTTTGGAGCTTACTTATTTCTGTCAGTTTTATTTATTTGTAGGCTAGTATTGAGCAGAAGGCGTGTAAGCCTGCTCAGTCTATACAGACAATTTGTAGGCTAGACTGTTGTCTGACTGTTGTTAGGTCTGAACAGATTGCAGTGTGTGTAGAGTCTGTCCGATAAAGTGCCAGTTAGTAAGTAGGGGCATCTTGAGTTGTAAGGTCAACCCCCTCTTAAAGAATAAGTCGTACTACCGAGTTAGAACGCATACTAACTAACCATTTTGGAATCTGCATATACTGTAGTTTATTTAGGCTTGATAGTAGTCTGCCAGCGTTTTGGCCTGTGTTTGTTTGTGTGGTCTGTTCAGGTACCGTAATAGTTATTACTCAGATATTTTGTAGGCTGGATTGTTGTCTAGCTGTTATTAGGTCTGAAGAGATTGCTGCGTGTGTAGAGTCTGTCCGATAAAGTGCCAGTTAGTAAGTTGGGGCATCTTGAGTTGTAAGGTCAACCCCCTCCTAAAGAATAAGTCGTACTACTGTGTTAGAACGCATACTAACTAACCATTTTGGAATCTGCACATACTGTAGTTTATTTAGGCTTGATGGTAGTCTGCCAGCGTTTGGTTTGTATTTTGTTTGAGTATTCTATACGGGTAGCGTAATATTTATTATTCAGAGTTTATGCGATTATTCGCAACATTCATGTCCCCAAGTTTATTCCTACAGTAATTGTGCTTGTTACACATACCGTTATAGTTAAATTAACCCCGGTACTACACGGGCTGCTTGGCGTAGGTAAAGACTGGTGATTTTGTGCACCGGTCACTCCAGCAGATGCCGTGGTTCTTTTAGCTGTTCAAGTATTTTTAACTACTGATTATTTGTTGTACAAGTACTTGTACCTAATTTAGGGTTTAGTGTACAGTGCTTTCCGAAGGTGATTAGTGTGTAGGCAGTATATTTGTGTTGTAAAGTGGTTAATAGGCACGTTGGTTCTGGTAGACCGCGGTAATTAACTTCTAGGTAGGGACACTCCGTGATACATAACGTAGTACCTATAGCGATACGGCTATAGGTCATCAGATGGTGGTATTTTCCTATCTGGACAACACAGTGTATTTACTACTACTTATTATTTTCAAATACCGTAATATCCTGTCCGTTGTAATAACCAGAAAATCTAACACCCTGTTAGACTGGTTTGTAGTTCCCTGTAAAATTACCCTAAAATTTCGTACGTAATATTTTTGTTGTGTTTAATTAGAGATTTAATCTCACCCGTATCGTAAGTAATTCGTAGATAAGTAACTTAGGAAGTAGAATTATCTGTTTTAGTATCCAATAAGTAGCACTTCACTGAGAGCGCACAGCTTCTGTGTAGTGATTATTTCCCAGAAATAGTAACATCTATTTCAATATTGTAATAAAACCCCTCATACGGGTACATATAAATCCACTAAATCTATTAATAAAATAGTAGGCCTGTTATACAACACTAAGGTCTTAATATCAGTTGGACTGCTGCTCAAATAACGGTAATAAAGTAAGTAAAGTAACCAAGTAACCCCTAACATTCAGAAATTCAATTATTTTAAAATAATTGACATACCGGTATTTACAATAGGCTTATTATATTTATTCTATAAATTTAGGCTGAAATCATACCGGTATTCTGTAATTAATTCTAGTCTGTAATAATTATACTTATATATACTATAAGTGTCAGCTGTATACCGGTATTCACGATAGGCCTATTATATATTTATATATATTTGTGCTAAATTTATATACCGGTATTCTGTGACAAATCTAGTCTGTAATAATACTTATATATATACTATAAGCATACCGGTATTCTAATATATTATATATATATCACGCTACACTGAGTAGCAGTATCGGTAATTAATTATTAGGCTAACAGTGATACTGAATTACTAGACTTGCTTTAACTGTATTTATAGCCGTAGGCATTCAACTGTGTAAACAAACATGTCAGACACAACCCAATCACTGTCGGATAGTCTCTTAGAAAGTGTTAGAATGACTGTTAGACAGTGTCTTAAAAAGATCAGTGACCCAGATCCAAGTATAGAACATCCTAGATCCAAGTCTAAGTCACCTACTATTGTAAGAAAGGCCATCCCTACAGTAGTAGTGTCAGACCCTAGGCTAGTAGAACAACGTAGGTCTGCCATAGGCACTCGGGCCCAAGTCAAGCGGGATCAAGAAGCAGCTATAAAACAGCAGCAACCTCCTAGCCAAGAACCTAGTTCTCAGCGGCCCGATAGCTCCAGTAGTTCGGATACTGTTGAGCGGACGCCCGAACGCGGAATGAAGATGGCGGATACGGTTTATGATGAGCGGCCAACTTATGAAGAATCAACCGACGCCACTTCTTCTCAAGTGGAAAGCGAAGTGGAAAGCGAATTAACAGCAGCAGAGAAGCCGCGAACTAGAGACGCCATTGACATCTATCTGTCAGACTATCAGCGATTCCTAGGAGACGAAGAGTTGAGGAGACGACTGTCTGGACTTCGCCCTAATAGTGAAGGAACCAAGCTTGTGTTGGATGCAATCGATGCAGAAATGTTAGCTGCAAACCAAGCTAAATTTGATGAAAAACTCCGCCTCGCTAGAGTCCAAGAAGAACAAGTAAAGAAAAAACGGATAGAGGACCGAAAGGCAGCAGCAGTAGCAGCGGCAATGGCAGAAGCAGAAGTGGAAAGAAAGGCGGCAATGGCAATGGCAGAAGCAGAGGCGGAAAGAAAGGCGGCAAAGGCAGTGGCAGAAGCAGAACGGAGAGCGTCTGAGGAGACTACCCAACTGGAGTTGGAAAATCTGCAAGAGACGCAAGACTGCATAAATAAATAGTTAACTGCTAGTCAAATGCAGATGATGAGTCGATCTACTCCCAAACGCCAAGGATACACATCATCGGAGGAAGGCAAGACCACCGATCCTGAAGGCGGAGGAAATAGATCTCGTCTAAGCAGGCGTAGAAAAACATCTTACTGTCACAAATTGCCTGATTTGCCCCCAGCGGTTAGAAGACAACTAGCTAGCACAGACTTAGGTAGTACAGAACCCACAGACCAAATTATTAAGGTCAAAAGACTCCCTACGATAGTTGATGAGCCTGAAATAATTAGGCCTGTCGTTCCCAAAGCCACTCCTGTGCTAGAGACCCCTGTACTTCCAGAGCTTAACTCTAAATTCCCTCTACACAGTACTACACTGCCTGTACCCGGTAGAACAGTCCATGCGAATATCCCTGTCCTGGACACTGAGAGAGAAATCAAAGATTTGTCTCCCGTCGTCCCGCGTCGGCCCGCTACAATGTTGGCGACTCCCGCTTCGGCGGTCGAGTGGGTAGAGGAGGGACGGCGGGGGATGAATCTCCTGCTCGGACAGATGCAGGAGACTGTCCACCAACTTAAGGGAACAGTAAGGGAAAGTATCGCGCTCGAATTGCAAGAAGTGCAGCAAAGTATCGCGCTAGAACGCGACAAATTAGTCAATATACAAAAGGGTATACCAATACCCCCTGTAACTGTGTGTCAACCTGTTAGGTCTGAAGTATTACATGCGCAAGGTGTGGAGCCTACACGCATCTATACTGCTAGTGAAGTAGAAACTCCTATAGCAAACCCTATTAAGGGTGATTATAAACCTGTTGTTGATGATATTCCCTATAGACCTGATAATAATCCGGGAAATTTATATACCGATAATTCGATATTAAATAACACGATGGCCCAAGAAAGCTTTACGCGTCAGATGGCTAGAACAGAAGCCCGCCAAGCGGTCAAAGGGGGAGAAATCGTCAAATTCAATGGAGATGAGATGAAATGGTTACCTTTTAATGAATATTACAAAGATAGCATACAGAACTCTGTACTATCTAACGGAGAGAAACTTAGATTCCTCATCAAGTGCTTGGAAGGACCTCCCAAGTTAATGGCGTTAAAGTTTATTGGACATCCAGATGGATTAAGACAAGTTTGGGATACATTAAACATCAGGTATGGTAACAAGGATAACATAGCTAAGTATTTGTATGCAAAATTAGTAGCCCCCCAAAAGTTCCTTAGTAGCGGGATTATAGAGTTTTCCGATGAGATTCAGGAGATCTGCAGACAATTGGATTGGTTAGGTAAGTCTCATGAATATCAGAGTTCCATGGTTATTGGAGCCGTAGTCTCTACTTTACCAAAGGGTGGAGTATGTACACGCTGGGACAAGAAAGTGTTGTATATGAATGAGCAGCAACGACGAGGCCCTACCATGGCTGATCTCATGTCCTTCTTAGATAGTGAAGTAAAATTACAACTCATAAAGCAGTCCAGAGAGAAAACATCGGAAAATAAGGTAAGTGAGAAACCCATTTCTAGGAGAAGGGTAACACCAGTGTGTTATACTGACGACGGCGAAAGCCAAGCTTCTCAAGAAGAGGACAGCGGGAAAGACACAGCAAAATCTTACTATGACAACAAGACCTATAAAGACGTAAGTAAATATAAGTCTCGAACCAGTGACAGGAGAGAACAGGTAACAACAACTCCTCCTACGTCTCCTAAGAGAATTCACGGAAGAAAGCCAGAAGAAAGAACGAGAGTGCATAACGTTACCCAAGGTAAAGTGAGTAACATCAAACCAAAATGTGCGCTGTGTGACGGGCCCCACCGTTTGAGTGTGTGTGCTGAATTCCTAAAGAAATCCCTGGTAGACAGACGTGAAGTCATGTGGGATAAGCGGTTATGCTATAATTGCCTCAGACAAGGACACCAACGACGAACCTGTTACTCCGACGTAAGGTGTGCAAAGTGCGGTGTGAAACATCACATCTTGTTACACAGTGAATTCGAACGAAACAACCCGAGTCAGGTAAGTGAGCCCAAACTACATGTCCAATTCAGTGATGTAAATGACACTGATCAAGAGTCTGAGATGGAAGGATTCTATACTGACGAATTCTCCGACGCCAACGAATCCTGTTACCTAATAAATACCGCAGTGTATCGAGCACTTACTTACGAAAAGGACACCGACAATGAGTTCCCCCCAACTACCTTTGACAGACAACCATCTTGGAAAGATCCAACTTCCAATGTAGGAATCAGAGAATTTCCTGTAGTGCAGGTAAGAGTTCACGGTCCTAACAAAAGTTACATAGTGAACGCCCTCCTTGACTCCGGCAGCACAGGAACATTCATCGATCAAGAACTAGCCGAAGACATCTTTGCTGGACAACCCAAATTCCGAACTAAGTTGAATATGTCAGGAATTATGCAGGTTTGGAAATCTACCATAACGGCAGATTACTATGTAGGTGCGTTGTCCACCCCCCAGGATAAATTAGGAGAACAAAGTATAAGGTCAGTAAAAATGGTGGCTATAAAGAACTTCGCTACTACCCAAGTAGAACCTTATAACTGGGACGAGGACGAGAGCATCCAGCAGCTTAAGATACCTCGATTCCACACAGATTATCCTGGAGTGCAAATACTCATCGGCCAAAACGCGCATGAGGCGCTAGAGACATTGGAGAAACGGCCTGCTCAACCACAGCCACTACAAACCTATGCGGTAAGAACTAGAGTAGGTTGGTACTTCACTGGCCCTTCCCGTATAACTCTCAAAGAGAGATTACCTCAAGAACAGGTATACCAAGTAAAGGAATGGGAAGTGGAGAGCAGTGAGGTGGACGACCCAACTGAGGGAACACCATACTCCTCAGATAATGACGATATTAACTCCACTATAGATCAATGGAGACATTGCCTTGGGACGATTAATCCAGCCGACATTGCTTCCAGAGGAGCAACTCCTCAAGAACTAATAGATACTCCAGGCTGGTTAGGTGGATCCGACTTCTTAAGTAAAGAAGAAGAAGAATGGCCTCCTCATCTTACCACGGCGGAGATTAGACAGGCCAAGGGAGCGGAGAAAGTAACACAACAACTCAATCGCCCAGCTGGTCGTTTATGTTTACTGGAAAGAGACCGAAAACTGTCCGGAAACTATGGAAGGCAAGATACTCTTCCTACGACCACTTCCCTAATCCGACAAATATCTAGGGACTCTATAACGTAATAACATATGGAGTGGGCGTGTGACTATATCATTTTATATTTGTTTTTATTTTATATTTATGTATGTATTATTATGTAATTTTATTATAATCGTTTTCTTTAATTTTATTCAGTATAATGTTATTTTAGTGATTATTTAGTAGATTAGTGCAATATATTAGTGTTTATTACGTACGTAATTACTTATAATATATATTTAGTGCGACGGCGAGAAATAATTATTTTTTCTCTTTCCTTACTGTCCGTATCATATTATAAATACGTGACTACAGTAAGATGAAATGTCCGTACTTATTAAAGTACAATAAAGCCACTACTATATTCAAGTATTATTGGTAGGCAGAGTATTAGGAATGCAAAGTTCAGATCCTCGTGTCTCGGCTAAACCAAGCTCTGGGTAGACCTTGGAAACGACTTGCCTCTTCACACTGACATTGCTTCGTGCGATATTGCTCTCATACCATATATAATAATACATATAGTAGCGTGATGTCCCTCTAACAGTAGCGTGAAACGCAAATAAATCTGTTAAACCTTTTGACCATCTGTAATTCTAGTCGATTAAGATATCGCGGCACCCACCGATATACTTGAAAGACAAATTCTAGAATCAGTGGTTAACGTTCCCAGACAAGTTCTGGAATAAATTGGTGCCCATCTCAAATATTAATTATTTAATATTTACAAATCTATAAATCCAAATCTGTAAAATTCAGATCCTTTAACAATTCTAGTCGATTAAGATATCGTAGCACTTACCGATACTCTTAAAAGACAATTTTCATAGAATTAAGGATCCTATGTCCCCAGACCTGCTCTGGAATCAAATTGTGTCAATTGTACTATCAAATAATAAAATTTCAGGGAATAAATTTAAATTCATATTTTAATGAATTTAATAAATTGTCATTCTGTGCAATTTATAACATTCCCAAAATCCCATTAATTAATAGATCACGGGAGCGGAGATTCATCCTATTAAGTGTGTTAGAGTGTGAGAATCTCCCATGTATGAGTCAATAGCCGATAAAATTTATAAAATCATATATAAACGAGATATTGGACCATTAAAGAATTACTATTAAATAGCATCCCAGATCTGTATGCATTGGAATTACCGTAATTCTACCGCTAGCTTTCCATAATGTCACCATAGTAACACCCACGCTAGAATTAGAAGCAAGTTAAAAAGAACAATAGAAAGCTTGCCCTATTGCATAGTAAGAAATAAATAGCGCACTGCTAGTATCCAAGGATACATAATAATAACGTGGCATTCTGGAAGGCATTGACTAACGGACAAATGGCCCGAGTGTGTGTAATTTGTGACAGTTGTGTGTGTGGAATTTGTGAGTTTATAGGCGAATGTTACTACTAAGGTGTGTTTACAGTAGCGAGTTGCAATTGTGAAAGTAACCCTAACTCTCCAGTAAGAACCTGAAGTGTATCTAAGCCTTTGGGACGGACAGTGGAGTGACTCGTGCTAGTGTCGTTGTCGTTGTGTAGCTACACGTTGGTGGAAAACACAGCGGCGACGATACATTTGCGCTGAGGCTCTTACACTGTCCGGGGGCTGATTGGGGTAGGCAGCGACGCTCGCTAGCCTAATTATAAGCTCATTATAATATTAATAAACTCATATATAGCAGATATAACGGAGTTGATAGAAGATGGTCTTGGTATCGGGGAGCGATATACTCTACCTTTACAAGTGTTTGTTGATAGCTTGATACGCGGTGACGCTAGTCCAACTACTACGAAGGACGATGGTCGTTATATCGAACCGACGATTTCCTAGAAGCAACTTACGCGTGAATTGGACTATGGAAAATTCACCGCTCGCTACACGCATCGTAATAGTACGTATATGGACTTCTTAACCATTGGCTATTCTATCGATTCACACGATACGGACTATGTCGAACATATATCCTACCCGGCGGAGTCGGAACGATAAACTGAAATTCGAATGCGAAAATTCTATTCGATATCGACTCGAAAGAAAAGACATTAGAGAGACAAATGGACGCGGTAACTCTAACGTATATTTGGAATTCTTGATAGAAGCATTGTAACAACAAATAAATATCATCCGCGTTTCCCCTACCAGACATGCATCTTTAGTATTATTACGATAAATGCCCTAGACCCAACTAATAAACGGAAAGACATAAACATCCACGGAAACCGAAACTTGTTCGACATATCACCTACGCTCGCTCGACTCAGACGATCCTTGAGTAAACCTATGATCATAGTTCCGGAATACTCGGTCAGACCACCTCGTTCCTTGATTAGACCTCAGACTTTCGATTCTGATGGTATCCCAGATCCTCACGAGCTGTATTCACTGTTCAAAGATCTAGTGCTACCCTAACAATTAATCGGTAACACTCCAGTAGCGAGCTCTAGCTAGCCGCCCATCTTACCTAGCCGTATTGGGACGCGGACACCTAATATCACCATTCAACCGTATGGTCGTCCCAGTTTAACGCGATACAACCCTTCATCAAGGTGAAGGAGAGCGTTGTACGAAACGAGTTAAACGCTATTCTACAAAGATCAGAAAGGAAACCTGCGTTTGTTCAGATAAACGTAAGTTATAACAGCGAGTCCAAGCGGTAAACGAATTGGCTTTATCTCAGTTCGATTGGGAAATCTTGAATCTCTAAGAAGATATCGAGCTTAGACAACCCTATTCTCTGCGAGAGTTTTGGACGAGCGTGTCCAACGACAAGCGGAGGAAAATCAGCTCGAGGAGAAGCAGATCAAAATGGACGAGACACTGACCGTAACCCTAAACCTTCTGATGCAATTGTATTGCACCCTTCACCCAGGAGTTATAGCCCTCCTAGTAAAGTGGCTCGCCCCAAAGAGAAAAGGACTCTTGCTAGTCTCAAGAAACTGTGTAAACGCCGTCCGCGCAAGAAAAACTAACTGTTTAGAGTATCTTTATATTTTAGAAACTGTGATTTTTATATTTTATAGACTAAAATCCCATTTTCTGGGAGCGGTGTAAAAGCTTTTGCGGAATTGCCCGGTTATTTTCCCCGTAAAGTGCTCTGTAGTTGGTTTAGCAGGCATAAAAGGCCGTGTCATTGCTGTACCGGTGTTTTTAGGGGACATAAAAGCTATTTCTTCTGTATGTGTACTTTAGAGGACATAATTAGCAATTCTATGATGCAACGCCCTAGATCCTCTTGAAACAGTGTCGTTACTATGACGACAGCTAACGGCTGAGCTTTATACGTGTAGCTTGCCTGGAGCCTTGCCTTGGTTCTTTGTTCTGCTCAGCTCAAAATGACGACATCTATCAGCTGTTTCCACGTGGAGCTTTTTGCCATTCGACCAATCAGAGATTCCCTCTTTGTGTAAAAGCTGTACAGCAGAATTACAGGATTCAGTACTGACGTTTCCCCCACGCCTAGAACACCGGCCGGGGAATGTTTTCTGACATTAGAGCGTCTTTAATTATAAGATCATCAAACTGTTATCTTGGTCAACTTGGTTAAGTACTCTTGCTTGTCTCGGCATCTGATTAAGCACCCTGACGTAAACTGCTTTTCGCCGCATTATTTACTGCTATTTACTGTGTTGTTAATTGTATCGTTCGTTTACATATTATTATTGGGAAGAATATTGATAACGATCCGAAAAACCAATCTTCTTGATACACTAAGGTTAGAGAGACCGGTTACATATAACAATTTGCGACATACATTATCGTGGTTTGTAGTGAGTTCAATGCTACTTAATAGGCCCTACAGATGTCGGTTGTTATTCTCTTTATATATGATTAAAATCGGTGAATGTCGGCAATTCAGTGTGCAGTTGTGTGCAATAGTCTGTGTGTGCTTGACCGAGTAACAAAGCATTTCCTAAAGAATGCACTTTGGTGATCTATAAGACATACTGTTGTGTATAGTGTGAGTCATAGCTCTGTTTAAATAGATAGAGCGCCACGTCCTAAAGGAACTGCTAATATTTCCCGAAAGTGAATAATATTTGTCAGAGATTATATATTAACGATCAATCGAATAGTACGGTAGGCCTGCACCGCAATCAAATTAAAGCATCCAAATCCAGTCTCCCGGGTATATCCAGCGGGTGAATGGTCGCGCACAGACTGGCTTTGGCTAATGTCAGAATTATTATAGGTGTTCAATACTTGTCATAGGCTGGAGTAGATTTATAACCTAGAAGACATATAGATTTGGCGGGTTAAACTGCCAAAGGTCTTAAAAGCGCGAACATATAGGACTACTACCTAGGCCTACTGTACTGCTGTACGATATACAGATTACTGCGCTGTCAGATCAGTTATCATATCTGCATATGCAATTATATCTGTTATCAATGCTATAACTAATTATTAATGAACGATCATTAAAATCCCATTAATTGACAATCATTAAACTTTAAACATTAAATATTGTTGAATGACCTTTAGTCAGTCAGCCTTTGCTTAAACTTTTGTGGTGACTGGTATATATTATAGTTACATAGATATAACTTATGCAATCAATTTTGTAATAATATTAATTATACAATTTGTAAATTAAACATTTGTCTAAAGCTAAAATTATATTTCGAATTTATTTCACATTGTTCATATTGTTTTCTTAATTAATCTTAATCAATTGACTTTATTGTGCACAAAAATTATTGAACCTTACAATTATGTAGATTAAATGTGTATTTAAATCGATCGAAAATCAACCCATAGAAAACTATATAAGAAATTATCTGAGCACAGCTAAGTGACGTGATGTCAAATATGTCAAATATGTCAATCAATCAATCAATCAATTGAGCTCATATGAGCTCGTATATGAGCTCGTATATCAGTTTTATTTACAAATTGAAATGTCACGAATAAATAGGCATATTAGCTGATTAGTGAACTATCATATGAACAGTTATTTGCAATTTGTGTAGCCTATTGAATTTGTGTAGTTATTTAATTAGCCAAATAAAGCAGTAGCATAGCTAGTGTTGCATTATTTGACTAAAAGAGAGGAAAATAATTCGTGATATACTGGTTCATTGCCATTCAAATGAACTTGGTACTCTACATCTTGCGATCGGTATGGCTTGTTGTTATAATAGTTGAATTGCGTAAAGTGGTGTTTATGGTGGTAGAACATGTGCAGATACATTCAAGTGTTTTACGGAAAACGATGATGACAATATGATGTTTGTTTATAAGTTATTTATTTATTATTATTTTGTAGGTTATTTAGAAGTGATATTTTTAGTTTTTTGGCTAATAAATGTTTTGACTTACATTGTTTTAGTTCCATGCTTAGTGAGTTCCATATAATAGTTCCTCTGTAATTTAATGAATTTTGTGTGGACAGCAATCTAGTACGGGGAATAAAATAGTTCTGCAGTGTTGTGGATCTACTGTAGTAGCGTGACTGTGGATTTGGGATGTTTGTGTGAATAGGGATGAAATGAATTCTTTCTTTTTCTTATTATGAATCTCCCACATTAGTTAAGCTACTTCTAATTTATACAATTTTTCAATTGGCAAAATATTTAGGGATTTGTAAATCGGGTTGGAGTGCGCTTGATAGTGATTGAAGGTGATTGCTCGTAATAATTTATTTATTTTGATTCGAATGGGGTTTATATATTTGTTATAAGTGTTACCCCATAGTACTAAGCCGTATAATATGTAAGGATGAATGAGTGTGAAATAAAGCATTTTTAAAATATTTAAAGGTAAGATGTGTCGAATTTTGAAGAATATACCGCAAGATTTAGAAATTTTCTTTAGGACATATGCGCAGTGACTTTTCCAGGTTAATTTGTTATCTATCCAAATCCCTAAAAATTTTGTTTCATTTTTTATGGCAATATTTATATTGCCATAACATATATATGTAACAGTCAATCACAGCCGATTTTCAAAATTAGCTTCCCAGGCTTACTTATCGCAATAATTTGTATTGTCCGTTTAAATCCTTTTTTTGTCCTTTTTTTTAATTTTTTATGTCCTCCAAAAATCGAATGTTAGGTTCCATGCTACCGGTTTCTCTAATGCTGTTCTCTCAGGCTATCAGTACCGGTATTAGTATATATAGCACTACAGTATTTTGCTGTATTGTATGTACAGATGTAAGTATAAAGCAGGCATTTCTGTATTTTAGTACCGGTACCGGCACCGGTACTGCTGTAGGCCTACTGTGTAGCCTACCATTTAAATACGGTACTGGTAGGCCTATCGGCAGACCGGTTGTTTTGGTTAGAAAATCCCGCCTCATCTGTAACCTGCTCCTTTGCCTGATTTGGTGAAGTGACCGTTTATTGTTTTGGTTAGAAAGGCCCGCCTCTGTAACCTGCTCCTTTCCTTCATTTTGTAAAGTGACTGTTTATTGTTTTGGTTAGAAAATCCCGCCTCTGTAACCTGCCCCTTTCCCTCAATTAATTAAGTGATCGTTTATTGTTTTAGTTAGGAAATCCCGCCTCTGTAACCTGCTCCTTTCTCTCAATTGGTAATGTTATCGTTTATTGTTTTGGTTAGAAAATCCCGTCTCTATAACCTGCTCCTTTCCCTGATTTGGTAAAGTCACTGTTTATTGTTTTGGTTAGAAAATCGCGCATCTGTAACCTGCTCCTTTCTCTCAACTGGTAATGTTATCGTTTTATTGTTTTGGTTAGAAAATCCCGTCGCTGTATCTTGCTCCTTTCCCTCAATTAGGTAAATGATCGTTTATTGTTTTGGTTAGAAAATCCCGCCTCTGTAACCTGCTCCTTTCCCTGATTTGGTAAAGTGACTGTTCATTGTTTTGGTTAGAAAATCCGGCCTTAACATGCTCCTTTCCATCAATTGGAAATTGTTTTTGGCTATAAAATGAGTGTTTTGCTACGTCATGTGGTATTCGATTATCGACAACAACCACAAACTTTTAAATTTAGAGTCTTTTACCACAGGCGCATATGGAATTCTACTCATAGTCTATAAATCATGGAATGTTTTGGCACAGGCATAGTGAAACCAACTGTCCGACAGACCAGAAATCAACAAATTTTGAATGTTTTGGCATAGGCATGTTGAAATCAACTGTCTGACAGTCCAGAAATCAGCAGTCTGACAGTTTGAAGAAATACATACATAAAAAGTCATTAAAAGGACAATAAAAGTCATTAAAAGGACAACAAAAGTCATTATGCACAATTCGTAAAAAAAGGAGGACAAAAAAGTCAAATAAAAGGACATAAAAATTCACTGCCCTTACTTATACTTAAACCCGCCATTTCGACCGATTCTTCATGTTTTTACAAAAATCACACACGCCGCCACTCGATTCAGTAGGAGAACTCAAAGTTGGCCATCGCGAAAATTTAGAAATATCATCACTTTGTGCCAAATGGTAGGTTCTGTCCATGTGCCTGTGGCACTAGTTACCTTGATCCAAAAATTAAAATTTTGGTTTCTAACTAAGTTTGGACCCATTTGATGACATTTGATGCATGCAGGAAGTTCTTTCTTGAGTCATTGATCTTTCATTAATGTGTTATATTGCTATAAATTTCATTATGGCGCATCGCGATGGCTCAAAATTTCAACCCTCTTGGGATCCGTGAAGATATAGACGAAATTTAATGAAATTTTTTTTGCCTTATTTTTTTACCATTTGGCAACTTTTGTGCACCGGTAGAACAATGAAATCGAAAAAAAGTAAAAAAACTCACCACCCTATTGTACGCGTCGTCGCGTCCGTGGGCTGCTGGGCTAATGCTGGATATATATATATTAGGCCGAAGGCCGTTGAAAACGACAGAGTTAAATTGTCAGTATTAATAATCACAGTAATTGATAATAGCACAGTCTGAATATAATAATATGCAATACGGTCAGTAACGACGACGGTCAAAACTATTCCGGTCTCACAACACAACTGCAAGGAAATCAACTAAACTAACAATCAGTAATCACAATGGTTATATCATTGACACATATCACATCAGCCCTACACTACAGGGCGGCCTTAATATCCAATAGATGCGCTCTTGTCCTCCCCAATGTGCTTTCCCGCCGACTATTGACTTAACCTGATTAATTCTCACCTCGCCACTCCCTGTTGGCATACAAGACCCTCGAAGGCCACCTTAAAGGCTCTCCTGTGATTCAGAGGTGCTCCTGATAGTAGAAACGCCGTCGGCTCCTTCCCGATAGTCACCATAATGAATAGGTTTAATAAACCTATCATTATCCAATCCTCCTGTAAGATATATCTCTTCTGATATATCTTTATTTATCCCTTCTGGAACTGATATACTTCCTGCTTTCCTGGTCTCGCTCCCCATTTCAGCGAGTTCGCAAGTACCGCTCCGTATTCTTCCCGGAACTTGTTCCAGTCCATCGGCTTGTGGCAGACGAGCCCCATTAGTTGGCCCATCGCCACGGCTCCGCAATGTCCCGTGTTCCCCACCAATCCCAATCCCTCTGGTCTCGTCTAGTTTCATCGTAATCAGCGACTTCGAAAACACGTACGTTCAGAATTATCAAACCAAACACAAATTGTCTTATTTTGACATTTTTTTACTTGTACTTTTTATACTGGAGGACCAAAATAGCACAAAAAATGATGGTTGCTTTTCCAAAAAATATTTTTAACAAGTTTTATCGTGATCAGCGACCTAGAAAACCCTATTATTTAATAGGTTCAGCCACTCTGCTTCAGTTTCCATAATAAATTCTAAATTATTAGTGTATTAACTTGTTTGTTAAATAACTAACCGAATTCAACTTACCTTTAATCTTATATACTAATCTAAATATACATAATTATAAAAAAGTCAGCTATGTCATATCAAAGTTATACAAAACATTAATCTTTATAAGCCTGAATATCTATAATACTTACATGTATTTTATTAACAAAAATTCAAAGTAAAAGATTGTATTTCTTAATCTTAAGATTAATTTAAAACTTACACAGCATTGGGGTAAAATATTAATATGATATAATAAAAAATAATCAAATAAATAAATAAATATCAGTAGGCTAAAGGTAAGTGGAGTCATCTAATTTAACCGAATAACTAACCGAATAGGATACAGATATTTTACGATAATCTAAAAAAACAAGTTTATACGGTGCTTAGTACTATTACTAGTAGAATACAGTTTGAATTTCGCTCTAATAAAACCCAATAACGACCAATAAACCAATGCAAACACCCCAATAACGACCAATAAACCAATTAAAACAGTCGATTTTAAGAGCCAAACTTTATACGAGTTTTTCTCAGAATGAACATTTTTTCCCCAGGTCCCTTTTCTCGCAACCAGCCACTTGCTACTCTCTATCCATGATCCAAGGTACAGGAAGTCGTCAACCTTCCTTAGTTGATTATTATCGATTGTTGTCGATTGTTAAATGCAATCGACCCCCTTAGAAGATATTGGAGTTATTAATTATATTTATCAATAAACAATAAAAGTAATACAGTATCAGCTATAATAAATATTAATTGGCGAATATCTATCAATTTCAGACGCCGTCTATCAACTTGGAGACCGATTCTCAAAACAAAGACAGTTCTCCTACAAACTCAGGGCAGAGATCTCGCAGGGGAAAGAGGTCGTTATCTATAAGGTAAGAAAAACCTTGGGGTGAGGGGTGGGGGTCAAGCATATAATAACTCGTAATTTTGAATTTAATGAACGGAGAAATATCCAGTTGCAAATTATTTCAAAAATTAAAACGTCAGTATAACAGGTTGCATCTTATTTTTTGGGGTAATCAGCTGTTATTTGCGTCAATGACAATGGATTGATTTTTTGATAGCGTCCATTGACCCCCCCCCCCCCCCCCCCCCATAGCTACTCTTATTTAATATTTTTAAAAATTATTCATATTAAATGGTAACCACCGTTTATATTTACCACTTACAGCCCATTGAGTCTGGATGGGATTGATATTAACTCACTAATTCGCACCTCCCCAACCAGCCTGGTAGCCTACATAAACAATAGCAATGTATCCGGTTCCGAGATACAATTGGAGTTGAGTAGAAGATGCAGCAGTTCCACAACATCCAGCAATCAAATAAATCAGGTTTACCTCTCCCATAGAAACTTAGGATCGAGTTATTCATTCTTCCTAACTGGTTAGAATATTATCAGTACTCAATTTGCCTTCCAACTAATAAAATCGTTGTATAATTTACTATTTTTAAATTTTATGTTTAATAATTTCATAGAAATAAAATAATAAAAACCTGGAATTCCTCACGTGAGGGTAAACTGCAAAGTGAAATATAATACACTTACTGTACTGTACTTATTAGACAGCGATAATTCAGTTAATTGGATCTTTGTTGTGAATTATTTATCTTTTAAAGGATTTATTTTTTTGTTATCGACATAATTTATTAAAATTGGCCCAAATTCTGGTTATTTGTTAGGCACTTTTTTTCTTGGTGAAAAATGCAACGCTCATTTAAAAAGTGAGCCTTTGTGTAATCTTATTACCAAAGTCCAGCGCCACCTAGCACCACCCTGCAGTCACTAAGCTGAAAAGTGTGTGCATGATCTAGTTACTATGGCAGGCGGCAGGCAAGAGGAAACGTGGTGTTCAGTCATGGACATTCCGAAACGTAAAAACCGAAATTGAAAGAAACGAAAATCTATCTAAGGCTGATTTAGATTGTGAACTGTGAAATTTTTGCACCGCATTATTAAAACAATTACTTTTCTGGCTCTAAACTTTTATATTCTTATTTTAGGCGGAATGGGGAGTCGTAAGAATTCGCAGTTTTAGATTAAGCTTAAGCTTTTAGATTAAGCAGTCTAAAAAAAACCAGCTGAGAATGGTTATATGAAGTAATACAGAAAAATATATATCTTCATATTCCCTATTTCAAACATTTATTTCAATATGCACATGAATTTTGTATGGTATGTTTGATATTAAGTTAATATCTTCACATTGTTCCGCTTCATACTACCATTTCATCCTTATATATTTTACAGCGATTTCACCACTTGTCAATATTTGTGCCACACATTGAAAGCACCCATGTGGAAACACAGAAGAAAAATGGAAATTACATTTGCAGATGGGCTGGTTGCCAACGGCAACAGAAGTCATTTAACGCGCGATATAAACTGATTGTTTACATGAGAGTCCACAATGGGGAGAGACCCAACATATGCCCCGTGAGTCATTCAAATATATCCCAATAGATAATTGAATAAAACAGATTCAAAGTCTGTCAACAATTAACTGCTGCATGAGCAATAAAGTTTATTTTTTTTAATATTAATTATTATTAAATAATTGATTATTATTAATTTTAAAATTAATAATTATTAATAAATCAATTACTCAATCTAATTTCAGGTTGAATCTTGTAATCGGATGTTTTCTAGATAGGAAAATCTTAAGATTCATTTACGGAACCACACTGGAGAAAGGCCCTACCCATGCACAAAGCCAATGTGTAACAAAGCGTTCAGTAACAGCTCAGGTACGTAAAATAGTAAATGAATAGGATAATTTTTTAGTTTATTTAAACTCCGTTCACTGTGTTATCTTCCACTATATGTTTTCCAAGTCGCCTTGGTTTCCATTTATCGACCAGTTAAGGATGAAAGCCAGGGTGGTGGTGCTAAGCTGCCATAATTAAAAGCACGTTACCCAAATAGTGCTGCCCAATCATGGGATCAAACCGGGGCCTCTTGATTGGTAGCACAGGAATGCCCACGCCTTGAACGAGCTACTGCTTGGTAAAATAGCCAATAAAAACTAAATACTAATTACAAATTACAATATATATATATTTTTGAATTAATGTTTAATATCCGATCTAGAGAGATCCCAAGGAATCCAATTCATTCATTACCGTATGTACACTGTACAGTACAGTGACATTGATTACATATACAACTATTTACGAAAACAAATTACATAATGCCATAAGACAGTTTGTGTTTGTATGTATTTTAATCTGTTAAGAAATCTATTATTTTTTTCAAAATTTTTGCCTTAACCCTATTAGTACAGGGCTATAAAATGTTGTACAAATACCGGGGGGGGGGTCATATTGACCCCCCCCCCCCTCCCCCCCCCTCTAAAATCTACAAATATTTACGAAAACGTCTGATTTTTTGAATGTACGTAGGTATCACTTGTCTGGATCCGACCGAAAAAAAAAATTTCGAAAAAATATACTGGTGTGGTTATTTTGCAGCACCAAAATTACGAGTAGTGCACAATTTTCACAAAATTTTAAAGTTACATTTTCGGCTAATTATTTTTCAATACAGGTTTTCTGGGGTGCAAAATACATTGGAAAATATTTAAAAATGATATGATTACTATAAGTGGCTGTTCAGTCCTCTCTGCGTAGGAAAAAAATGAAAAAAACAAGTAACCAGCACTTTTCAGTTAGAACACAAAATTTTTAATTCACTTATACGATGCTATAAATTCACATTTTCAGGTTTTTGAGGGCGCTGATTCTAATGGAATACATTTCTAATATGCCAGATCATTGCTACTTGTATTTTTCAGCGTAATTTGGCAAATTTTGGTGCTAGCACCAAGTTTCGTACCCATCACCAAAAAGTACAAGTTTGAGATGTCCAGTGCTGTTTTTATTGATTCCATCGGATTCAGGACCCTCATAAACCCGTATAACGCAAGAAACAAGGTGATGCTATCTACTTATCTATTTGCATATTTTCCAAAATTTGGTGCTGGCACTACAATTTTCACCCACTGGCAAAAAATACAAGTTTGAGAACTCTTATGAAATTGTTACTGATTCCATTGAATTCAGAACCATCACAAATCCGTATAACGCAAGAAACAAGGTGACACAATCAATTGATATATTTGATGGTTTTCAAAATTTGGTGCTACTGTAGCACCACATTTTGCACACACATCCGAAAAATACAAGTTTGAGATGTCTAGTTCGATAATTATATTTTCCATTGAATTCAGAACAGCCATAAACCTTTAAAACGCAAGAAATAAATTATCACAAGCAATTTTATCTATTGAATGGATTTTCAAAATTTCGTGCTAGCACCAAATTTTGCACACAGCACCGAAAAATACAAGTTTGATACGCTTGGTGCAACTCGTATATATTTCATCGAATCCGGAACTCCAAAAAACCCCAATTGCGTAAAAAACAAGTTTCAAACAATCAATTTACAAAATTGACTTATTTCAAAATTTGGTGCTGGCACCAAAATTTGGCACCCTTCGAAAAAAACAAGTTTGAAATTTCTAATTCAATTTATATGAATTCCATCCAATTTCTAACACCAAAAAACCGGTGTAAATCAAAAATAGAGATGTTACAATTCATATTTAATGAAATGTAATTTTCAAAAAACGTCTCAAAAAAAGTGCCAAAAGTAGGGTTAAAAAATGGTGCTATAACTCGAAAAGTACCCAATATTTTTGAAAACGGTTTTCACTACCATGAAGACAATAGATTTTTAGGAAAAGTCACAAAATTTCAGATTCCCAACTGCGTTTGTTTCAGAATTATAATAAAAAAATCACGGGACGGGTCATATTGACCCCCCCCCCCCCCCCGGGTTTAATAAGGTTAATATATTAACTTCAAACTATTTTTTGGTGAATTATTTGTTATATATTTCTTTGTTGTTGTTATGTAATTTTAAAAATCGACATATGTTAATTTATCTGTGCCAGTGTTTTTGTGGTCGACATATATATGTTTTCGTTGACTACACAATACTAAAATTAAACTAATTTCATTGAATTATCGCGTTTTAGATCGCGCCAAACATATGAGAACGCACATAGACAGCAAACCATATGTATGTCAGCTGCCCAACTGTACGAAAAGGTACACTGACCCCAGTTCCTTGCGTAAACATATGAAGCTACACTCGAACGCATCTCAGTTATTAGACTCTGTATCTAAAACATCGTCGCAGTTTCAAGTCAGGAAAAATGTGCCTCATAATGTGATATTAATCGGTTACGTATCTATTTTCTTCTGAGTTATAATTACTCGAAATATTAATCGGTTACGTATCTATTTTCTTCTGAGTTATAATTACTCGAAATATAAAAAGTAAAATAAGTAAATAGGCCTAATTATGGCAAGAATAGGCGAGAATCAACGAATTTATGCGTAATGTTAATGTATCGCAAATTGTGAAAAATTCGCCAATATACCGTACAGTATATTAAATAAAATTGCATAAATGTTACTGTAGGAAGTCAAGTTAAACATCGTGTGAAATATGTTTCTGGCTAACTGATAAAATTATAATTAACTAAGAAGTCAAACTTTCATTATACATTTTTTATAGTTGAAAACAAAGAGCAATCAACTTTCACCTATAATAAATACAACAATCTTACCTCAACCTACGCAATACCCAAACCAGTACTATATGCAACCCTTAGCTGTCAGTGGTAACTCATTCCCATTGGACAGTATCCTCACTGTGGGATGTAACTCTGACCAATCTGAATGCAAGAAATATCCGTTGGTGCATACAGACACCCAGGACAGCGGATTGGGCGCGTCATTGTCCACAGGTAAGACATATTATTATATTCTGTTTGTATATGTTTGTTTATATTGAATATCGTAGCTTAAGTGTCATAAGGATAAGGCCCTAAGTCAAAGAGCCTACAAAAGATATCGAAAGATATATGATGACCTTTCTGCAGTAAGATATTGCCCAATAGGAATGTCGGATTTCACTTTACCACGTAATAATCATCACTTCCCATTGGATAAAATTTCAAAACTTCACCAGGTAATACAGCATGTCTTAAAGCAACGATATATATATATGAATTAGATGGTGTTTCTTTTTATTCGAAGTTTTTTTAACATGTAAAACATACAATATTGGTATAAATATATAGAAAAATATCCCCCCACCAAACAGTTAGACTATCACCAGCTGATAGGTTGGTTGCTAGGCTACCAACCAAACATACACACATAAACAGCATTTTTTCCAAAATTGTAACATTACTCAACGTCATTAGTATTAACAGTGAGTTGTTATTTAGCACTTTACAACTTTTGATGACATTACAGCATTCTATTGGCCTGTAGTACATTTGGTATTGTATTGGTGTTGTAATGTCCCTTGTTTATGTATAACCAATGACGGCGAGCTGTAAAGTTACGGCGTCATTGGTTACCATGTAAACTAGGACTAAGACAGTTTTGTAGACTAGGTAAACCATGTAAACCATGTAAACCATGTAAGACCATGTAAACTAGGACAGTTTAATATGCGCAGGATGGTACCGACACACAACCAAAGTGCAGCAATCGAGATGGCCACAAGATTGGCGACGTGGTAAAGAGTGCAATTCCCAACATATGGGCCAAGGTTTAGTAAACCTCTTAATGATTTGCGGTAGAATACATCAAGAGCGTCACGATCAGTGGAGGTAAGAGAACCTATATTGAATTTTAATCCATATGTGGTAGCTGGTACAGCGAGGGAGTCCTATAGTCAGAAGACCGACCACCTTAGGAGGAAGCCAGCGCGTTGTCCAGCCTCTAGTGTGAAATGTTTGACAAAACTCGGCCCCTCAAAGCATGGATCACTGAAAGTCTACTCAAATCAATCAGAACTAAAGACAAATTATACAGGAACTATTTAAAAAACCGAACTGAAACCAACCGTAAATGTTTTACCGACTATCGTAATCATCTCACAAAAACCTTAAAAATTGCCGAAAAAAAAAATTATTTGCAACAATTTGATAACAACATTAAAAATTCCCGCAAAACTTTGTCGATAATTAATACTGTACTCCACAAAACAACTTCTAAATCATCAACCAAAAAACTTATTATAAAAATGAATACCTCCGCACAAATTGTATCAGACCCAACTCAAATTACAGAAATATTCAACGAACACTTTTCAACCATTGGAACTAAACTCCAAAGTACCTTTCCGACTTGCACACCCCGATCCCCCCGACGCCATATTTCAAATACTAGAGTGAACTCTTTTACATTAACAAAAACATCTCCAATAGAATTATAATACCGAATTCTCAACCTCAAATTAAACTGCAGTTCTAACGATCCGTTCCCCACCAAACTACTCCGACTTGCTGCCAAACCACTTTCCCAACACCTGTGCTACTTATTCAACCTTTCAATAAAGTACGGCTTTTTTCCCGATTCATTAAAAATTGCTAAAGTTATACCACTATTCAAATCAGACGATCCTACAGACCCGAATAATTACCGTCCTATATCATTACTACCAGTACTAAGCAAAATTCTAGAACAATTAATTAATGAACAATTACAATCCTACTTAAACAAATACTCCATGTAATTACAGAATCCCAATACGGCTTTGGACCAAAAACAACCACCTCTCACGCACTACTATCTATAACGGAAAAAATTAACTCTATGTTTGATTGCCATCATTCAACATGCGCCTTATACATTGACCTTAAAAAGGCCTTTGATACCATAGACCACAAAATCCTTATTAATAAGCTTGAGACCTATGGTATCAGAGGCCTACCCCTTCAACTTATTTCTAGTTTCCTCTCTAATCGCAAACAATTTGTCTCCATTGACGGCATTAATTCAACTTTATTACCTATCATTTGTGGTGTCCCCCAGGGATCGGTCCTCTCTCCCATACTATTTCTCATTTTTATTAATGACTTACCCAAAGCAACAAACTTACTTAGTACACTTTTCGCTGACGACACAACTCTACTCAACTCACATCGTGATATCCACTCATTAATATCTAGTACAAACAGTGAATTAACTAAAATCTACGACTGGTTACGTGACAATAAACTATTACTAAACCTGAAGAAAACTGAGTACACCATATTTACTAACCTTCCTATTCCTACTACCACCGATAACAACAGATTACAACTTAAAATTAACAACACCGATATCAAACAGACAGACAACACAAAATTATTTGGCATTTGGATAGATTCAAAACTAAAGTGGAAAACACATATAAATCAGGTACTCAAAAAAAAAAAATTTATAAATCCAGCGGTATTTTCTATAAACTTAGGCACATATTTCCTCTACATATACTCAGAACCCTCTACTTTTCACTGATCCATCCCTACGTTAATTATGGGATCCTGGTATGGGGTAGCACCCATTCCACAACACTGAAACCACTACGTACAAAAATCAATAAACTTTTAATCTGTATTACATTTTCACACTACAGATCGTCATCAATTCCCATTTACAAACAATTAAATATATTACCACTTAACAAACTCTATGAACTATCAGTTTGCACCTTCATGTACGATATTTATTCGAAAACCATAAGCCCAAATTCCACCCTCGGTAAACTATTCCAAAAACGTTCTTCAGTCCACAACTACCCTACCCGCAGCGCTTCCCATGGCAACTTCTCAACACCACTATGTCACCTAACTTCCTCACACAGAGATCAGTGAGTTTTCGAGGACCCTCGATCTGGAATTCTGTGCCACTAGAAATACGCAATTAAAAATCAAAATCGTCTTTTACGTCAAACTTAAAAAACCACTTATTTTCAGAGCTATAACATTTACCGTTAATTTTAATATTAATATTCAATCATACAAAAATAAAGCTAATAATCCCAATAAAAATTGAAACAGAATTAAAATATATGCGAACCACAATGTTGTTAAACTGTTTGATTTACGTTACACAATACATACGTGTATGTGTTCGGTAATATAGGCCTACATTCGAAATTTCAAAAGGACCAGGCACCCCCCCCCCCCCCTCCCTGTTGGTTCTGGCCACCACAGCAAGACGACACTAGCCTATCTATTAGTCTTCTGTGGTGGTCGTCTCACACTATAAATGTTTTTTTTTTTTTTTAAATATTGGTTAAATTTTATTGGTTAATGTTGTTAATATGTATTTGTTAAAATTTGTATATGTAACCAACAGAAAGAAATAAATATCAAATATCAAAAATTACCGTGACAGTGCCGTGACCCGTTTTGTATGCAGTCTGGTTTGTATGGGTGATGCAGGTGTATAAGTACTTTGCAAGGATAATGTGTTCAAGGATCTTGGCGAATATGTTGATAGATGAGATTGGTCTATAGGATGAAGGCTTGCGCGGATCTTTGCCTTTACCCTTATATAGACTACTGAGGGCACTATGTCCGAAGTGAGAGGGAACAGTTTTTAGCTCAATGCAGAGGTTATATATATTAGCTAAAAGGTTGCACAACGGTCCAGGGTTTAGGTTCAGTAGGTTCTCGACTGTGAGTGAAGAGCCACAGTCACAGTGAGTCACAGGCTTTACCTCTTGCCAGAGATAGGATAGAGCTCTTTACAGTCAGTGGTGAAATATTTGGGAGAGGCGAGTTCCTACATGCGTTGGTGAGTTCTTCCTGAAGTAGAGTATCATCCCTCTTGGTGGCAGATGAGATCGAGCCTTGAAATTTAGATTGATAATAGCTGTAAAGTTTCTCCTGCAATTCAGGGGTTGAGTTGTGTTGGATCTTAGTGGTGATGTTGGACCAGAATCTGCGGGGGTTTGAGTCTATCTGACCTGACCATTTATTTACAGAGTCCGCAACCAGATTTTTCATGAGAAAGTTATTGAGCCGACGTGTAGATCTCTTAGACAATAAGACAACATCGATAAGTTTACAACTATACGGGCATTGCATGAGTCAGTGCTCCTGTTTATTCGCATTGTGATCCGATAAACCTTAATATTCCTCAGTGCCAGGTAGTTAGTTATGTCACTTTCACCATTATTTCTATCAATCCCGTTGATGAAGATAGAAGCATGCTGGAAACATTGCGCCCCTTGAAGGGATGTAAGTATCTTCTCAGATGAGGCAGTGGACACTGGACATAGGTGAGTATTTTGTACTATCAAGTTTAGTAGACGACTGATAACTTAGTTTATATGGTTTAGAAAGAGGCGGGAGACGCCCACTGTTGTTTAGCAGTAACTTGTGAAATGATTGTGGATGCCTGTTTGCTATATCCCGCGACCTCCTGTAACTTCTGGTCGATGTTCATTGTGGAGCGCTTCGAACTGTTGATGGCAGAGCAGGAGTGGTTGCTACTATGATTGTAGCCGGCTATCTCTAAAGATTATACTACCTACTACATTACGTACCGGTAGCTATTAATATCCAGTAGCTATTAACTATTAATATGGCTCCAAACGCCACCATAAATATAAGCTAACTTATTTATAACAAAATTTATGTCATTTTTACATTTATTTATGCAGCAACTAATTTAATTTGTTCAGTTTCTATCACTTATATTATCATTACATATACAATCATTTCGTAATGTTAAAATTTTGGAATAAAACTACATACATACTTGTTGCAAAGTACTTTACTTTACAGTGTTCTGATCCTCGTGGCTTTATTTTCACTCACTCACTAACGTTCGTTCGTGTAACAAAGTCACCCGGATCATCACACTGTAAAAGGCTAATTTACACACCAGTATGTAAATAGTTATTACTGTACAGTTGAACATTTGGTAACATTACCTACTCCGTCTCCAAGGTTACCGAGTACTCCTATAAATTATGGTGTAGATTCCGGTTGGAACAGGTCGAGTTACATTCAGTTGGACACAGAAGGTCGTTTACTTTCTCTTCCTGGTAATAAACAAAGGTTAGCGGTAATTTAGGCATTTAAGAACTACTTAATATTTTTATATTTTTAATATTAATATATATTTATATTAGGCCATATATGGAGAGCAGGCATAGGGGAGGATAAGAGAGCTACTGTGCTACTAATACAACTAGAATTTAGAATTTTAATACCACAGTCCGAACTCGGACAGTGGAAATTAGATCCTTACAGGCTTCCCGATTCTCCATAGTTGTCGCAATTTCGTTTCTCTCAAGTTCAGATTTGGAATGACCTCGTCTTTACTTGCCCATTACTGAATTTTGATTTCCGTTCACGGATGGTGGTTGATACAGGTGGTACTACTACTACTACTACTAGGATCGGCATGCTGCATTGCAGCTGCATTTTTAAGAATGCTGTGCCGGCTTGTCGACAAAATTGCGCCGCCACAACTCCCTATTACCCATGACATTTGCTAGATCATCCGCATCTTCAAGACCAGTGTCCTTTAAGATGCGTCTCAAGAAAGTCATGGGCTGTCCACCATGCTTATTCACTCCATGAGGCTGCCAAAGTACAAGATTATGCACTGGCTGGTCCTCACGGCGAAAGCAATGTCCTGCAAAGCGGAGACGATTTTGTTCTAGTGTCAAGCTTGGGGGAACCAATGAGACACCTCCAATGTTATATAGTGTCTGGTTGGAGATGTGTGCATTGTACTTGACACAATGAACCCGGCGTAACATTCTTGTGAATGTGCCATCCAGAGATTTGGTGTCCTCAGCAGTTAGAGCCCAGCATGGACTCCCATAGAGGAGTACTGGAACTACTGCTGCTCTAAATAATCGGACCTTAAGTTTCCGATTAATTCTCGGTGACTTCCAAATCCTGGAAAGCCTATTCAAGGCTGCCCATGCCTTTCCCTTACGTATTCGAAGGTCCTCACCTGACTTCCGGATCCATGATCCCAGGTAACAGAAGTCGTCCACATGCTCAAGCATACCATCCTTTGAGCTTATGCTCATCCGATCAGAGACTTGCTGAGAACTTTCAAAGTTAACTGTCAAAATGTTGGTCTTTCTGGAGTTAATAAAAAGACCAACACTAGAAGCAGCATGTTCTAATGAGCTGAGGAGCCGTTGGGCTCCCTCTAGTGATTCTGAGAGTACTCCTAAGTTATCAGCAAAGTCTAGATCAGTTAGGTACTTGGCAGGATTTCCTCAACTTCTGGAGCCAGTAGGTGGAGTTATCATCACCCCATCATCATTATGATGATCTAAGGACATGCGTAGAACATAGTCAACCTCAATTATGAACAAGAATGGTGCAAGTGTGTCTCCCTGGAGGACGCCCCATAACACTTCGAATGGTTCTGTGTCACCATCAACAGTAGACACAAATGTTGTCGAACCATCGTATACTGATCTGATTGCTGCAATAATTTCATCAAGAATCCCATATAATGAAAGTATGCTGAACATACGTGAGTGGGAGACTGAATCAAAGGCCTTGAAGAAGTCAACAAAGATAACAGCCAGATGCCTGTCTTTCTTTTTTGATAACACTTCAATTATCGTTATAAGTGCCAAAATGGGTTCCATGGTCCCACGACCTTTACGGAACCCATTCTGATTTCCACGGAGCAGTCTCTCAATGGGATCCCTGATGCGATTTAATAGAATTCTATTGTATAGCTTTGCAGCAATCGAGATCAATGGGATTCCCCGAAAAGAACCATAGAGTGTTAGGTTGCCCTTCTTGGGAACTGGCACCAACTTATTTGTTTTCATTTCTTGCGGGACTCTTGTTGTTCGGTACATGTCTACTATGATGGGATAGCTGAGCTTTAAACACTCAGGTATTTTAAAGACCTCAGGGGGAACACCATCTACTCCACTGGCACGATTGGTCTTAATGCTTTTTGCAGCAGCCTTCACTTCTACAAAGGAGATATCGCCAATGGGAATATCTGGGAGTACAGACTCAGACACTTTTACTTCTATAAAGTTATCAGGATTCTCATTATTGAGGAGCTTTTCAAAGTGGGCCTTCCAACCATTAAGGCGATCGGCTGGTGATTCAGCGTTAACCTTGGTGGTTGGTTGGCTTTTCCGCCCAGTAAGCAAGTTGATCGATTTCCATGCCTGGGATGATTGCCTGCTGTCGTCGGCATCATTGATGGCATCAACCTGTTGGTTATTAGCTCCTGTAGATTAACAGAGTACTGCCTGTTCAGGGACCTAGATGCAGCCTTAACTGCATTCTTGGCCGCTGTAGTCTGTTTGAGTCGGGACTCTTTCTGCGCCTTATATAGGTCATTTCGGCCCTTCTGGATTTTGTTGTCAGTCCAGGGGGCCCTTTTCCTGTTTCGAGGGTATACAGGAACTGTTTCTGCAGCTGCTAACTTAACTGCTTCTGTGAAGGCAGTATAGCCCTCGCAGTGATCTGCCGGCAAGAACCTCATACCTTTTGCTCAGCTGTAGTGTGAAGCTGTATCTCACACTTGGCTGTTGCAACAGAGAGGACCAGTCATGCCGCAGCAAGGCAGATTTCGTTGTTTTGCTAGCACGCAGACTAAGTCTTATCTTGGCCACAATAAGACGGTGATCACTGGAGAAGGGTCGAAGTGTAAATGCATTACAGTCTTGTATAGATCTCCTGTACTTCCTACGAAACAGAATATGGTCTATCTGGGACTTGTGACCACTGGTTCCACTATGAGTCCATAGCTTTCAGGTTCGCTTCTTGAACTGGGTTCCAGACGAAAACAATCCATTTCCAGAGATAAAATCCTGAAGATGGACGGAATTTCGGTTAACACTATTGCTATAGACCCAGGGCGATGTAGGTGATTGATGCAGACTTGCATTAACGTCTCCCAGGAATGTTAAGAATGCATGCTGATCCACTCCATCAGTAGCTGCTTGTAGATTATGGTAGAAATTTTCCACCTCCTCTACAGGTGCAACACTAGTTGGAGAGTAGCACACAATCAGAACCACCTTAGGAAACTTCTTAGCCAGTCTTCCAGAACATGAGAAGTGGCAACGGATGATGCGGTTAGAGATTTGGTCTATTTTGTCCAATGCATCGTAATGCAGCCTTCCAATGGGGGTTGTATTGTACCTACGCCAGGCCTACAATTGAACATAACAGTTCGATATGGTGTCCCTATCTTGATAAGATATAAGCATATTTGAACGTACCCAGCACTCCTTTAGCCGTTATCATGATTATTTGTTAGATTTAATTCTTGTTTTTGAAGTTTGTAATTATATCTGAATAATTAAGTACGGGTAGGCAGGTTAAACAGTAACAATTAATTACCGCACAACTGAAAATTAAAAAGATCATGTTCCAACCGGGCTAACTATCTCAAACTAGTAAAATGGAAATTAACTACATTATTACTATACCATCTCGTAGATTATTTATATTTATGGAGATAATTGCAATAAGTGTACCATAATAGTATCCATATTAATATAGTAATAGTAATAATATCCTATAGTGAGTCATTAACATAGAGTTATAGTTATTTTTATAGTTATAGAGCGAGTTATACATTTTGGCTGCTGATATTAGGAATGTATTGTAACCATATTTGTTTCGAATCATAAGTATTTTTATTGTCTTGGTTCTAATATTTATTTGCTATGTGGTGTTTTTTAGTTGGTCAATAAAAGGAAGCCGTGTGTAATGCAGGAATCAGATCTAACATGTACCTGTAATAACTATTTACATACTTGTGTCTAAAGTAGCACTTTACAGTGTGATGATCAGAGTGGCTTTGCTACACGAACGAACGTTAGTGAGTGATTGAAAATAAAGCCACGAGGATCAGAACACTGTAAAGTACTTTGCAACAAGTATGTATGTAGTTTTATTCCAAAATTTTAACATTACGAAATGATTGCACATATACATTATAAGTGATATAAACTGCACAAATTATATTATTTCCTGTAAAAATAAATATAAAAATGACATAAATTATGTTATATATAAGTTAGCTTATATTTATGGTGGCGTTTGGAGCCATGTTATAATAATATAGCTAGGCCCTAGTGGTTATTAATAGCTCTACCCCGCCTACCGGTAGGTAATGCAGTAGGACTATTTGGCTGTCACGAAAATTTCCACCTATTGTTTACGTGGTATCCAATGACGGCGTTAAGTAATGTCCCCTTAGTGGACATTACTTAACGCCGTCATGGGTTACCACCTAAACAATAACACCAAATAAAATACTAAATGTACAGGCCAATACAATGCTGTAATGTCCTAGAAAGTTGGAAAGTGCTAAATAACAATTCGCTGTTAATACTAACGGCGTTGAGTAATGTTACAATTTTGGAATAAAGATATTCTGTTGAGTGGAACACTCATAGGGCGTTTAAGTGTGGAAGTCTTGTAACAGTTCTTAGTTCAGTTCCAGTGCTTTCTTGTATTTTTTTTATATGATACGGAGAGCATAATTTTGTATTTAATTGTGGTAGGGCATTACGAGTGTTTTATACAGCATTAGTTTCGTTAATAGAGGTAGTTGTCCTTTTATCTGTCTTAGTAATGATATTGTCATAGACATTTATTGCTGGGTTGTATGTAGCTGTTCCTTTCATGATATTTTATTATGGAGGAATTCTCGCGCTATCGTCACCGGCGTGGTAATCATATTCTTGATACAACATACAATTGTAGCAACTTTTGTTTGATGTTAGTCTGGGTCTCACTTGTAATAACTTTTGTTATTCATTTCATTAGTCATCTGTGGTCAACCCGCTCTACCCCAAACTGTATCGATTTTTATTATCTATAATAACCCCCAGATATTTAATTTCTGTTGATTGGTCAATTATTTTATTGTTTAAGATTAAATTTAGGCTATTTATCTCAGGTGTTCGTGGTTTTGGGCTTCGTAGTAACAGTACTGTTTTAGTCTGTGTTATTGATTTGAATAGCTGTTCTATTATTTGTTTGTGCAGTTTATCTACAGCTAGAGGTTTGGGTTCTCTGGACGCCAGAAGAAATTATTACAGTTATCCGATCACTGTACGATGGTTCCACCACATTAGTGTCTCCTGCTGATGTTGGCGACACAGATCCATTCGAAGTCTTATGGGGAGTCCTTCACGGTGACACACTTGCACTCTTTTTATTCGTAATTGTGATTGACTGACTATGTTATACGCATGTCCTTAGATCATCATAATGATTATGGGTGATGGTAACTCCACCTACTGTACTGCCACAAATAAATAAATCCATTAAATTACCTTACTGATCTAGAATTTGCTGATGACTTAGGGGTACCTGTACTGTCAGAATCACTAGGAAACATATTAAGTTAGGGGGGGGGGGGGGGGGGGGGGTTGCGATCTTTGTCAGGTGATCAAAGTAGTATTATACTTAATTATACTTAATATACGTAATATATATAATGCAGCTGCAATGCAGCACTCTGATAGCAGTAGTAGTATTTCCTAGACGAGCGCCAAAGTTACAGTAACTCACCACACCCATTGATTCTCTATCAAATTGAAATCCACATAAAAGACTATTAAGAACAGCACTAAACATCATCACATGACTTATGCTGAGATTTATTGTCAAATACCATGAATGTTGGTGACAGGCGATGAATATATATCCTGGGTGTTATATCCTTGGTTATCTTACAGTATGGGAAACTTCCGTTAAGATTATTGGTTCCCATGACCTGAGTCATATTCGTGGAACATAGTCACGGATTTCAATTAATTATAATCGATTTCTACGTACACACACCCCTTTCTTGTATAAAGATGACAAACATTACATTACAGAGATATTTGCGATAGATAATATCTCCCTTGGAACACACAGCCCATTAATTAGTGAACTAAATGTTAACACCCATATTTGTAGAAGTGAAGTTCAGTTGTTACCAACCATATAAAGGCTGTGAAACGGCTGTGTGTCAGTCAGTATACCTTACGAGTACTTAATCACAGTGTCGCAGAATCGCTACAATTTATTCAGCTCCAAAGATCCTGACGAAAGACAAAATTTATCTACAAATAAATGTAAGTTTGTAATCTAATTGCGTTGCCTTATGTTATACATATAAAGTAGCAAAGGTGCAGAAATATTTTTGTAGAAATAGATACATTTTTAGTAATATATTTTCTCCTGAACATCTTATATTAAATCTTTCACCAACATTATTAATGTTGCTTCATAAACATACAACAACATTCCAGTCACAGTGTGACCGTACACTTAATCAGGTTATACAGTATAAATAACTAGACCTATTATCTGTCTGTTCGTACATATTTAGACCTACCAGCTGTCTCTATGTACATAAAGTACATACGGAGATTTACCATCAGTATGTACGTAGATACCAACACAGAACATCAATCTTTACATACATAGATACCTACTGTCATTATTACTAAACCATAATTACTATCGGCTTGTAATATTATTATTTTAGGTTGATCAACGATACAGAAGATCAAATTCTAAGTGAATATAGACGAACCTCCCCAGTTACCAACGTTCCTTCTCGTTCCATCCAATAACCTTCAGTTCCAGAACTTAATAATTGTAAATCAACCCATTGTAAGTTATACTTTTGTTATATATTATAATGTGAGCCGTATTTTAGGGTGCAGGTTTAATAGTATTTATAATGGAATATGGAAGCAATGTTAAGTTTTTCTGTTGTGATATTTATGTTCCCGAGATATTCATAGATATTTCGATAGTAAAACAATATCTTTCTGGTGGGTTTGGACGCAGAGTGGAGGCAGTTAGTTTGTAATGAATTATTTTACATTTTTTACATATTTTTTTTTAATATATGTACGAGAATTATTTTATTTATTTAATATCGGCGAATATGAGTCAGCATGGAATGAAGAAATTGCATTGAATTTGGTAAGATAAACCTATTTTTGTAATCCATTTCTGTAGTGATCTGTTTCGGAAGTAACCAAACCAATAGACACGGCGGTACGTATCATTTACCTTTACCGCAAACAAATTATTCCGTTAAAAATGAGTGTAAATGTTAGACCAAAACTCTATGTAGTCTATGATGATATATGTAAGCCGACCACTTGCGACTTA
>JAUCBJ010006634.1:0-49797 GCA_032718475.1 Nemertoderma westbladi | reverse complement strand
ACCTATTTCCAGGATATATAACCTTTTCAAATCTTTCTGGAGCAGGTGGCCATGCCTCACCAGGGATATGGCAGTAGTTACATGAAAAATATCCACCATGAGACTTGGTACAACAGATCAAACTACGAGCTGGGGAATCCGCTATTAACAAGTATGGCTTGATAAGTGATCCTTGAATCAAGACCACAAACTTACCTAAATATTGATCTATGTCAGTAGGTTTACCTACCTTTCCAGCCCACAACGCCATTGGAAAAGGTTGACTAGATCCATAGGCGCAACCTAAAATCGGCCAGAGTGTGAGCCCAGAACAACGCGAGAGAGGGACACCATCTATGTTTACCAAAAGTTTGCTATTTGCATTTAGATTACTGTTTTCAAAACCGAAAAATGCCATAAAACCCCCTGAGCATGGATAAACAACACATTCCGAATAGGGCACTATACTTTGATGATCTTTAAGTAGCACAGAAGTTGTGATGGGAAGGGAAGGGTGATATTCATGCAAAACTCGCAATATTGAAGAAAATACATTATTAGATATGTTGGCACGATTCTCATCCAAACATGAAGCCAATTTGCAACAAAGAAACGAAGAATGCTCATGCCTATTGGGACTGTGACTAACAACCATAGATCCATTATTACCGGTACTATTATTGACATTCGTATTATTACTACCACCACCATTACAGTATCTTTCAACTTCACCATCACTGGCATCATCAGTAAAATGTTCAAAATCTGAACCTGATCCTATTTCTTGTAATTCCTGAACAGATATAACTGTACCAGCACTCGAACTACACGAGCCAGATTGAATATCTGGGAGTGGAGAGTCAGTTGGATTGGAATTAATTAAAGATGCAACTTTAATACTCCCAAATACTTCAGCAACTTCATCATCTAGTTTACGCTTCCTTTCCCTAGCCAATTGTCTAACAGAAGTCATCATGCATACATCTAATCCTGTAATATCTCAGACAGAAAAAACACTACTAACAAATAACTAAGAATAAACTAAAATAAACTAGGGAATTTTAACCAGAAACTGGGGAGTGCATTCCACGTACAGACGTAGGAGGCCCTGGTTCGATCCCTTGACTTGACCAGGTTTTTGGTTTGGGGTTATTCGGAGGACCGTTTTTAAAACACTGCACAAACAGAAAACAGTGCTACACGGTCAAGGCAACAAGGGATCGAACAAGGGGCCTCCTAATTGGCTTAAAATTATACCACTGTCAGTCTGTAACAGCACTATCTGATATTCCAGGCTGCCAATGGAGTGCAAAAATCGCAACGCGTTATGCGCGGTTTTGAAATAGTGCGCGGTAAAAGTGCGCGGAATTGAAATAAAAGTGCGCAGAATTGTGTGAAAAACACCAAAAGTGCACGGTAATCTGTGCAAAATAGTAAAAGTCAAAGTGCACGGATAAGGCTGTAAGGTGTAAAAAAGTTATAAATGTGTGCAAAACTGCAATTTAATGATAAAAATATTCAGTCAAGGACAGAAAGAGAAGTTAAACTTTCAACTGCTGAAACTTCAACTGCTTCGACTCTAAAATGGCAGCAGGCAGGAGTTCCAGACCAGAAGGCCCCCACAACTCCAAGACAGAAGGGGTGTTTTTATTGTTTTTATTTGAAATTTTAATTTGAAAAAAGCCTAAAACCCATTCTGCTAAGTAGGGCATGTACGCCGAACGCGTTCGGCGCACAATTTTTTCCACGCGGATTTTGCACTGTTTTCGACTGCGCAGGCGCACATCTGCGCCGCGTCGCGTTCGGCGCACAAAAAAGTCACTTAGCATACGGGCCTAAAACTAGGTTTTTAGGTTTTTGATCACAAAAAGAGCCAAATTGCTTGTGTTTTTGAAAATTTCTGATGACAAAAATATTTTGGTTTCATGCGCATAAAATGTACATGTACAGACTCTTGAGTTTCTGTCTTAAACTATGCCGACAATAAAACCTCACTGCTGGACTGACTAATCTGCTAATATTACCCTATCCCTTTTTAAAACAAAATTTAAATCGATTATTTATTGTAATATAATATATTGTAGGTTTATCTGTATCTACAAGGCAATGGGCTGTATAAAATATAATCTTGATCAAATTGATATTATTACTATTTTTTTTTTACAGTATTACTGTAGGGCTATTATTATTACAAATCCGGCCCCATATAATTTATCTAACCATAACGAATGAACTGATAAACCAATCAAGCTCAGGCAGTCAGGTCAATCTAATCAATCAACATACAAATACAGCCTGAAAGAAATACTACAAAAACCTAGCGGTAACATTCAATAAACCTGCAAAAACCTTCCAAAAACCTGCAAAAACCTAATTTTTGTTTTGAAAAACCTAAGGTTTTTGCCAGCCCTGGCCGGTATATAATGAAATATCGATAATGGATTCCAACTCCATATTTCAGTACCGGTCTGCCGGTATTACAGTAGGCCTATTAATAACCGGATTATTAATAAACCGGAAAGAGTTTAGCCCGCATTTTGGAAAGGTTGATATATCCCGATCGAGATAGGCCTATGTCAGTAGACCTACTGCAGTACCTACAGTCAGCTGGTCAGGAACACTGGTCACAATATGTCCAATTTACAGCCAGAATGTGTCCGCGGAAAACGCTCTCAGAGTGAAATTTCTCCATAGAAAACAATGCTAAATTTCATTTGAAAACCGGCAGTGAAATTTAAACATTGGCATTCTAAAAATTATGCCATTAGAATCGCCATAAAATTCTGTATAAATTGATTTGAGAATTAGAATCTCATCGTTGGGATAACTATCATACAGTCATAATATTAAAAATAAAAATGTGCCCAGCTTCTGCTTTGAGTACTATTGGAGTAACAGCCAAATATGTCCGGAAATATAATCGCAGCCTGTGAAGGACAAATAGTGGCTGCACGGACACTTTCTGGCTGTAAATATGTGGACAATTTTTGGCTGAGCTTCAGCCAGAAAGTGACCAGTGTTCCTAACTGACCTATGTAAGTAAATATTGTAAGTAAATATGTTTTTTCCAGCCCTGGCTGCCCTATTGAAAAGTTTTATTTCTATTTTATTTTATAAGATCATCCGAACTTGCGTTCGCCATTCGGCGCTTAGTACAGTAGTAGTATTTAATGCAGTAATGCTGAAATGCACAACGAGAACGAGCACCTGTCAGCCTGTCTCACCCGAACACGCATCTGGTTTGCGGTCATTTCATTCGCCCAGGCAGCCAGGTGCAGCGGTGCAGGCTGGCAGGTACCGGCTGACCGGTAGCTGGGTAGCAGGTAGGCCTACCGGTCTGCCGGTACGCGTCTGAGTGTGCAGCATGAATTCAGGAATTCCAACGTGGCATATACTGAGGACCGACGGTACTGATATACAGAAATAGGCCTACTGACTGACTGGACATGTACGTACTGACGTACGTCATACATTCAGACATTGTGCATGTATCAGAGTATCTGTAGGCCAATCTCAGTCTCACTTCTCCTTCTCCAGTTCTCTCTCACGCTCACCACAGGCTGCAACTGCACTGTACTGCTGTATATGTCCAACATCCAACTACAGAACTACAAACTGACAAACAACATCAGAACATAAACCTGTCCGCTGTCCTACTGTCTGATTGTCCTACAGTCCTAAGCTACTACAGTCAGACAGTACTACTGTACTACACTGTACTAGACTGCTAGACTGTACTGTCAGTGTCAGACTGTAGGTACAGACAGGCCACAGGCAGAGGTAAGACTGTACGGCAGTACGGTACGGTACTCTACTCAGGTACACGTACAAGACGTACATACAAGACGTAGATCATGCAGTCCACAGTCTGGCAGTAGGCAGGATGGTAGTCCCTTCCTGGTCCTGCATTCTCCATTTCTACCTACAGTAGAAAGCTACGGGACATCCAGCACCAGTAAGTTCAAGCTGCGCTGAGGTAAAGGATATGACAGTCATTAGGTCGAGGCGTACAACTGTACATGTATTACAGTTTATATTATTACTAGCCAGTAAGCCATCGCACAGATCGCAGATGGATGAATAATGCAATAACTAAATAGTTTATTAAAAATAAATTTGACAAATGAATTATTATTAATGACCCAGACTATGCCCAATCATGAATCACTGCTTGCAATACATTATGGGTAATCTTTTTATAAAAATCACATAATCGTAATTTTAAGCTAGCATAATGTCTGCAATAAGTTAGCAGAAAATTAAACAATTTTAAGCTCGCATAAAGCTTACATATTACAAGCACTAAATATCTCCCCCCAGCATGGCGGATATAGCAAATGATTAATTAATAGCTTGCATTACATTAACAATTTGACATTTATAACAATGTTTTACTCTATTTATTAAAAACACAATAAAATAGCATTAACTGTGATGTTAACCAAAATGCTTGCAATTTGTTAGCACAAGTATGTAAAGTGCAGCGGTTGTGTCACATGCCAGCATTATGCAAGCTTTTTGCTAGGGTGGATTTTGACTGGGGTGCGATATCACTAATTTGATTGCCATTTAATTATTATTATACGAATGTATATAGATTTATTATATATAAATCAATAAATTGCACCACATGAATAAATTGCACAACATGAATAAATTGCACAACATGAATAAATTGCACAACATGAAATGAAATAATGTGACTATGATGACACTATAGCCTATAATGCATCACAGTCTTACAGGCCATTTGCAAGGCACCCCACAGTATATCTTTAACCATAACTAGGGAACATGTATTCCAAATGCCCTTATTTAGAATGGGAATTTCCACTGTCCCAAATACGTTGCTCTGTCCAGTATAGGTTGTTATAATGAGCCCTGGATTCGTAGTTGACACTTGGATTATATATCAGTGGAATTGTCCATTAACCTTTACATTATATAGCCAATAAGGGAGATGCTTAACTTTAGGAATGTTGGTATTGGTCCGATGACGAGGAGTTGGCTCATATTATGATTTGATTGGATGCCCCTATATTGGACAGGTTGGAAATCATTACACAACGTATTTGGGACAGGTAGGAACACTAGAAAGCCTCATAGAAGTGAAGGGAAACACCCTATTCTGGACAATGATGTAGACACTACTCTTTATTTAGGTAAAAATATAATCATGAAAATTTAAATGTAAACAATAACGGCACAATTAAGTTAGTAGTAGTAGTAGAACACACCGTGTAAGGTGTGAGAAGTAAAACATACCATAATGGATAATGCACAATAAAATACATACTGTATTACATAGACATATATTATGTTATAAATCTCATTTTTTCTTTTATCTAGCGATTAAACCCAGATTTTCTGATATAAATCACAGAATCAAGAATCGCGCACTTCTTATGTTTGAAATCTTTATCTATGTTCCGGATTCCTAGAATACTGCTCAGGTAGCAATAATTGAAATCCTCTGAGAAGTTGAGTTCTTCTCTATAGGAATCATCTTAAAACAATGTTTTATAGCTTAAAGTTTTACAGCTACTTATTGACAGCTCTTAGTAAGAGCTGCAACTATATTTAGTAAGAGCTATCTGTTACTAAAAACAACTGATTTTAGTAAGAGCATTGACTTAACTTAGTTTCAACTAGCCCTTAAAAAATATCAGTATTCATAAACTGTTACTAAACTTAGTTCTAGCCTATTAGTAGCAGTGCTGGTACTTTAACTTATGTTTATCAAAAAGCTTTCAGTTTCAACTTAAGGTCGGTAGCTATGCCCTGCATGTCTCTATGTTTACTGTTTTACTTGTACTGGTAGTCTACATTAAAACCCATTAATTTTATTGGTCACTAAAACAATTCCTGTTTTCCAGTAAATTTTTTTCGTTATCAAATACCGGTATATACTGTATTTCCTCCACTCAATTTAATTATCACTAAAATATATTTTCATCAAAAATAAATCTGTTACGGCCTGTTGTAATAAAATCCCTTCATTTTTAGTGGCACTGTAACATGCCCTTTCCCACATTTTAGCAATAATTTATAATTAATAGATTTAATGTTAATTAATAGATTTTAGTGGAAACTGAATATTTTAGTGATTTCCTGTTAAAATTATAGTGAACAATTATTATTTTTAGTCAGTTAGTAAGGCGATAAATCAATTGGCTACCATTATCGAATACCATTATTTACATTCGGTAATAGATATGAAATTAATGAAGTGGGAACGCTACCGCTTTTTCATCTTGCGAAAGTTAGCGAAAGGTAGAATTCTTTAGCGAAACACATTTTTCAACGGACGCGGACCATTCGGCAGCAATCTCACCATTCAAGAATGTGAGCTGAAATTTGGAAATTTAAGTCGGATATATGTTTAAAAAACAAAAAGCTTTATGTCGTTACATTTGACATTTTCTCTGCAACAACACATTTGCAATGAACACAGAATGCTAGAAAAACAAGATAGAGAATAATGTGGACAGAGTCGTCAGTAACATAATAACCATACTGTATGTATGAAGGCCAATATGCAATAAGTAAGCGGTCTTACCAACTTAGTCACATCTTCATGTGACTAGAAATTTAAGTTACAGCTAATACTAACTAACTTAAGTAAGACTAAATTCTATGAATACGAGTTTAGCAACAACTAGTACTAAATACGTTAGTAATAAGTAGCACAAACTTCTCTGAATACCGAATTAGTACAAGCACTTACTAACTTGATGTGACTAGGACTAAGTTCCTAGTTAGTCACATTTATGAATACCGCCCCAGGCCCCAATTTCATAATCCAGGAATAGGATTTCACGGACCGGGACAATACCCGCCAAGTGAGAGACAAGAATGTAGCTGTAGTAATACACAATTTTATTATTGTCTACATAATAACACTTTGTAGCAGCTGCTGGCTCAGACTCAGAGGTAACAACTTTTGTATAGCCTGGGTCTGACTGTCTCTTTGTGATTAGTGTATTGAAGACATGAGGTCTATGAAGGAGAGATATTGTTTACTTTGGCTTTGATTTATGATTTTTGCCAGTAGTGGCGTCCTTCCCGTTCAATGAATTATTGTGCAGCTCATTTTGTTTAAGGTTGCTGTAAAAAGGACAGAGGTTTATTGATTCAATCCATCAATTAATTTATGACGTGTTTTACTTATATTAGGCCTACCTACAGTATTACTGTATTATGTCTGTATGTGGAGGCCTCCAAACACGTTCTGACGTTAATCCCTCGTCACCGGCTGACTGCTGGACTGGGTAGCCTATGGTAGCAGCCTAGCAGGCAGACAGTGACAGTCAGTAGGACTATCCTGCTATCGGTAACAATCAGACAATGGGTTGTCTAAAAGACGTGGAAGAAATCCTTAGAAAACGACCCGATGGATTGAGTAAAAAAGAATTATGTCATATCTACTCAACAACGACCGGAAGTCAGCTGGTCGCCAAAGAATATGGATTCACCCTACTCGGAGATCTGCTGTTCGATATGTTCGGGGACGAACTGTGGACCCGTGAGACTCGCAGCGGAGAAATCCTCTTCTTCCTCCGAACCGAATTAGATGTCCCAGATGGAAGGGCATCTATTGGTGAACCCCACGATGTTTCTCCGCACGCAGGAAGGGCCCCGAACGTTCCGGACAAACCGGACAAGGTTCCCCGGTACGCCGGAAAGTCCCCGCAGGTTATCGATAAACCGAATGAAGTCCCTCCGCACGTAGTTAATCAAATCGTCGAGATGCTCCGTGCCTACCCGAGCGGAATGTTTGATGGCGACTTCCAGGAAGCTTACATCCAACGATTCCACAACCCCTTCGACTACACCCGACTTGGCTACACAAGTCTCCAGCAGTTCTTTAACGCATTTGGCGAGGTGCTCGTTGTCAAATCGGTTTCGGACGGGTTCCACATCTCACTAAATGTCCCGGCCTCCGGTCCCGAACCGGAATCCGTCGACCTGCCGTCTCTCCAACCCCCGTATCGTACTCGCGACGAGTTCCGTGAGAGCATCACAGCCCTCCTTCTCGAACACCCCAATGGGCTCATCTCCTCCGAACTTAAACATGAGTTCGAGAAGATGTTCAACCGCGCCTTTAACCCCGCTTACTTCGGTTTTCGCGACGCCACCGATCTGGTTCGCAGCTTTAGCTCTGTGATTCATAGCGAACCGCAGGGAGACCATTGGTTGATGAAGTCTACAATCTGTAGACTCACAGAGGCTACACCGTCTAACAACCTGGTGGACTACCATCTTACCGGGATGATACAACGAATTATTAAGGTACCGGTACCGGTATCCCTTTTGTTTAATTTATTTTTATTATGAATTTCTCTTTCGCTAATCATAATTTAGTAACGTTATTCAAATAAGCAACCAACAAAGGAATACATTTGACCTTTAGTCGGCTTATTAAGGTGACATTGTGATTCACACATTCAGATAATCAAAACATTTTACATAATCTAGTGGCAATTACAGAATTACAAGATAGAGAAACAAAATCGAACACTAAAGAATAATAGATCACAAATTCTGCTTTAGCAGTTTATTTCTCCATAATAAACAGGACCTTGGGGTCGATGATAATCATTCCTGTCCGACTGGTACCGGACTCTAACTATCAGACTATTCAATTGTTAGTTGGACCTTTTAACTCCCATCGATCACTGGCAACCAAACTTTAAAGTATTGTCATCCACAATGTAACTAGGTCTATTAAATTCTACATTAAACATAATAGCCCTATTGCAGTGCACCCACCCACCCACAGTAGGTAACCTACCATCGTAACCTTTTAATTTCATTCAATTACCGGTACCATTCATTCATTAAATAATGTATGTACAGTGTATGTACATTGCATGGTAACTATGTGAAAGGAACCTCACCAGCTCACATTTCTGAATTTTTGTATGTGTGAGCTAAGCCTGTGTATTGTGTTGTGTAATGTGTATCGTACTTCATTTTACCGCCTTCAACCAGCTCGCTGGTTGAAGATAATATTATTATCATTTCCAATGCCTCTGAAGAACCACTTTATAAAACTAATGTATATCTACCTCTGACCTCATTTTATATAATATAAATGACTTGTCTATAGGCATTATGAAACCCCAATGATGTGGATGAATCCTGTAGGCTAGTCCGTTAGGCGGCCGCGGCATATCTGACGTTTTTTCATTGAACCTTGCATGGGAGTATATTTTAGTCCCCCGAAAAGGTTTAGACGCCCATTTTGCTTTCCTATATTTTTGTAACAAATTCTCTGTTAGAGTTGGCCGAGTTTTATTTACACCACACTCGCAACTGCAATATTATATATGATATTTTTCAGTGTAGAATTCGTTCGCTTTTTTGAAGATCCCAAAAGATACCAGTTGATCATGACAACAATATTCTTTTATCATCATGATTCATCACCCATAATAACCCATGCAGCTGCAACGCAATGTCAAGCGAACTATTAATTAATAGTACCGGTATACCTCTTATGAATACAAGTGTATACATTTTTATTATCCTTTCGACATATCCTTTCGTATTTATCCCAATGCTAGGCGGTCCCCGGTGGCATAGAAACGAGCAACTTCATAGAGACCTACTTCGAGTGCACTGACCAACGTTTATCGTTGGAGGAGCTGGGATTCCGGGACGTGCAGACTCTACTGCTGTGTATCCCCGGAGTCCGGTTGGAGTTCGAGGCAGACAGGGGCGGCCTCGTGGTCTACTCGAGCGACACCTGTCTGGGGGCCGGAGCCACCCTCCCCGAGACTGTCCCAGTGGACGCAGTTGGCTTCAATACCTACTACCAGTACCCAAATGCGCCGGCCATCGATAAATACGTGGAGGTAGGGAAATACGGTGTGGTAGGGAAATACGGTGTGGTAGGGAAATACGGAGAGGTAGGGAAATACGGTGTGGTAGGGAAATACGGAGAGGTAGGGAGATACGGAGAGGTAGGGAAATACGGAGATGTAGGGAAATACGGTGTGGTAGGGAAATACGGAGAGGTAGGGAAATACGGTGTGGTAGGGAAATACGGAGAGGTAGGGAGATACGGAGAGGTAGGGAAATACGGAGATGTAGGGAAATACGGTGTGGTAGGGAAATACGGAGAGGTAGGGAAATACGGTGTGGTAGGGAAATACGGAGAGGTAGGGAGATACGGAGAGGTAGGGAAATACGGAGATGTAGGGAAATACGGTGTGGTAGGGAAATACGGAGAGGTAGGGAAATACGGCGAGGTAGGGAAATACGGAGAGGTAGGGAAATACGGAGAGGTAGGGAAATACGGAGAGGTAGGGAAATACGGTGTGGTAGGGAAATACGGCGAGGTAGGGAAATACGGAGAGATAGGGAAATACGGAGAGGTAGGGAAATATGGTGTGGTAGGGAAATACGGAGAGGTAGGGAAATACGGTGTGGTAGGGAAATACGGAGAGGTAGGGAGATACGGAGAGGTAGGGAAATACGGAGATGTAGGGAAATACGGTGTGGTAGGGAAATACGGAGAGGTAGGGAAATACGGTGTGGTAGGGAAATACGGAGAGGTAGGGAGATACGGAGAGGTAGGGAAATACGGAGATGTAGGGAAATACGGTGTGGTAGGGAAATACGGAGAGGTAGGGAAATACGGCGAGGTAGGGAAATACGGAGAGGTAGGGAAATACGGAGAGGTAGGGAAATACGGAGAGGTAGGGAAATACGGTGTGGTAGGGAAATACGGCGAGGTAGGGAAATACGGAGAGGTAGGGAAATACGGAGAGGTAGGGAAATACGGTGTGGTAGGGAAATACGGAGAGGTAGGGAAATACGGAGAGGTAGGGAAATACGGTGTGGTAGGGAAATACGCCGAGGTAGGGAAATACGGTGTGGTAGGGAAATACGGAGAGGTAGGGAAATACGGTGTGGTAGGGAAATACGGAGAGGTAGGGTAATACGGAGAGGTAGGGAAATACGGAGAGGTAGGGAAATACGGCGAGGTAGGGAAATACGGAGAAGTAGGGAAATACGGAGAGGTAGGGAAATACGGAGAGGTAGGGAAATACGGAGAGGTAGGGAAATACGGAGAAGTAGGGAAATACGGAGAGGTAGGAAATACGGCGAGGTAGGGAAATACGGAGAAGTAGGGAAATACGGAGAGGTAGGGAAATACGGTGTGGTAGGGAAATACGGAGAGGTAGGGAAATACTGAGAAGTAGGGAAATACGGAGAGGTAGGAAATACGGCGAGGTAGGAAATACGGCGAGGTAGGGAAATACGGAGAAGTAGGGAAATACGGAGAGGTAGGGAAATACGGTGTGGTAGGGAAATACGGTGTGGTAGGGAAATACGGAGAGGTAGGGAAATACGGTGTGGTAGGGAAATACGGAGAGGTAGGGAGATACGGAGAGGTAGGGAAATACGGAGATGTAGGGAAATACGGTGTGGTAGGGAAATACGGAGAGGTAGGGAAATACGGCGAGGTAGGGAAATACGGAGAGGTAGGGAAATACGGAGAGGTAGGGAAATACGGTGTGGTAGGGAAATACGGAGAGGTAGGGAAATACGGTGAGGTAGGGAAATACGGAGAGGTGGGGAAATACGGTGAGGTAGGGAAATACGGCGAGGTAGGGAAATACGGTGTGGTAGGGAAATACGGAGAGGTAGGGAAATACGGTGTCGTAGGGAAATACGGAGAAGTAGGGAAATACGGAGAGGTAGGGAAATACGGAGAGATAGGGAAATACGGTGTGGTAGGGAAATACGGAGAGGTAGGGAAATACGGAGAGGTAGGGAAATACGGTGTGGTAGGGAAATACGGAGAAGTAGGGAAATACGGAGAGGTAGGGAAATACGGAGAGATAGGGAAATACGGTGTGGTAGGGAAATACGGAGAGATAGGGAAATACGGTGTGGTAGGGAAATACGGAGAGATAGGGAAATACGGTGTGGTAGGGAAATACGGAGAGATAGGGAAATACGGTGTGGTAGGGAAATACGGAGAGGTAGGGAAATACGGAGAGGTAGGGAAATACGGTGTGGTAGGGAAATACGGAGAAGTAGGGAAATACGGAGAGGTAGGGAAATACGGAGAGATAGGGAAATACGGTGTGGGAGGGAAATACGGTGAGGTAGGGAAATACGGAGAGGTAGGGAAATACGGAGAGGTAGGGAAATACGGAGAGATAGGGAAATACGGTGTGGGAGGGAAATACGGTGAGGTAGGGAAATACGGAGAGATAGGGAAATACGGAGAGGTAGGGAAATACGGTGTGGTAGGGAAATACGGCGAGGTAGGGAAATACGGAGAGGTAGGGAAATACGGAGAGGTAGGGAAATACGGTGTGGTAGGGAAATACGGCGAGGTAGGGAAATACGGCGAGGTAGGGAAATACGGTGTGGTAGGGAAATTCGGAGAGGTAGGGAAATACGGTGTGGTAAGGAAATACGGAGAGGTAGGGAAATACGGAGAGGTAGGGAAATACGGAGAGGTAGGGAAATACGGTGTGGTAGGGAAATACGGTGTGGTAGGGAAATACGGAGAGATATGGGAAATACGGAGAGGTAGGGAAATACGGTGTGGTAGGGAAATACGGAGAGGTAGGGAAATACGGAGAGGTAGGGAAATACGGAGAGGTAGGGAAATACGGTGTGGTAGGGAAATACGGAGAGGTAGGGAAATACGGAGAGGTAGGGAAATACGGAGAGGTAGGGGAATACGGAGAGGTAGGGAAATACGGAGAGGTATGGAAATACGGTGAGGTAGGGAAATACGGAGAGGTGGGGAAATACGGTGAGGTAGGGAAATACGGAGAGGTGGGGAAATACGGTGTGGGAGGGAAATACGGTGTGGTAGGGAAATACGGAGAGGTAGGGAAATACGGAGAGGTAGGGAAATACGGAGAGGTAGGGAAATACGGAGAGGTAGGGAAATACGGAGAAGTAGGGAAATACGGCGAGGTAGGGAAATACGGAGAGGTAGGGAAATACGGAGAGGTGGGGAAATACGGTGTGGGAGGGAAATACGGTGGGGTAGGGAAATACGGTGTGGGAGGGAAATACGGAGAGGTAGGGAAATACGGAGAGGTAGGGAAATACGGTGTGGGAGGGAAATACGGAGAGGTAGGGAAATACGGTGTGGTAGGGAAATACGGAGAGGTAGGGAAATACGGAGAGGTAGGGAAATACGGAGAGGTAGGGAAATACGGAGAGGTAGGGAAATACGGTGTGGTAGGGAAATACGGAGAGGTAGGGAAATACGGAGAGGTAGGGAAATACGGAGAGGTAGGGAAATACGGAGAGATAGGGAAATACGGAGAGGTAGGGAAATACGGAGAGATAGGGAAATACGGAGAGGTAGGGAAATACGGAGAGGTAGGGAAATACGGAGAGATAGGGAAATACGGTGTGGTAGGGAAATACGGTGTGGTAGGGAAATACGGAGAGGTAGGGAAATACGGAGAGGTAGGGAAATACGGCGAGGTAGGGAAATACGGAGAGATAGGGAAATACGGAGAGATAGGGAAATACGGTGTGGTAGGAAAATACGGAGAGGTAGGGAAATACGGAGAGGTAGGGAGATACGGTGTGGTAGGGAAATACGCAGAAGTAGGGAAATACGGTGTGGTAGGGAAATACGGAGAGGTAGGGAAATACGGCGTGGTAGGGAAATACGGTGTGGTAGGGAAATACGGAGAGGTAGGGAAATACGGTGTGGTAGGGAAATACGGAGAGGTAGGGAAATACGGCGAGGTAGGGAAATACGGTGTGGTAGGAAAATACGGAGAGGTAGGGAAATACGGAGAGGTAGGGAAATACGGAGAGATAGGGAAATACGGTGTGGTAGGGAAATACGGTGTGGTCGGGAAATACGGAGAGATAGGGAAATACGGAGAGGTAGGGAAATACGGAGAGGTAGGGAAATACGGAGAGGTAGGGAAATACGGTGTGGTAGGGAAATACGGTGTGGTAGGGAAATACGGAGAAGTAGGGAAATACGGAGAGATAGGGAAATACGGTGTGGTAGGGAAATACGGAGAGATAGGGAAATACGGAGAGGTAGGGAAATACGGTGTGGTAGGGAAATACGGCGAGGTAGGGAAATACGGAGAAGTAGGGAAATACGGAGAGGTAGGGAAATACGGTGTGGTAGGGAAATACGGAGAGATAGGGAAATACGGTGTGGTAGAGAAATACGGTGTGGTCGGGAAATACGGAGAGATAGGGAAATACGGAGAGGTAGGGAAATACGGTGTGGTAGGGAAATACGGTGTGGTAGGGAAATACGGAGAGATAGGGAAATACGGTGTGGTAGAGAAATACGGTGTGGTCGGGAAATACGGAGAGATAGGGAAATACGGAGAGGTAGGGAAATACGGAGAGGTAGGGAAATACGGAGAGGTAGGGAAATACGGTGTGGTAGGGAAATACGGAGAGATAGGGAAATACGGAGAGATAGGGAAATACGGAGAGGTAGGGAAATACGGAGAGGTAGGGAAATACGGAGAGGTAGGGAAATACGGAGAGGTAGGGAAATACGGAGAGGTAGGGAAATACGGAGAGGTAGGGAAATACGGAGAGGTAAGGAAATACGGAGAGGTAGGGAAATACGGAGAGGTAGGGAAATACGGAGAGGTAGGGAAATACGGAGAAGTAGGGAAATACGGAGAGGTAGGGAAATACGGAGAGGTAGGGAAATACGGAGAAGTAGGGAAATACGGAGAGGTAGGGAAATACGGAGAGATAGGGAAATACGGAGAGGTAGGGAAATACGGAGAGGTAGGGAAATACGGTGTGGTAGGGAAATACGGAGAAGTAGGGAAATACGGAGAGATAGGGAAATACGGTGTGGTAGGGAAATACGGAGAAGTAGGGAAATACGGAGAGATAGGGAAATACGGTGTGGTAGGGAAATACGGAGAGGTAGGGAAATACGGAGAGGTAGGGAAATACGGAGAGGTAGGGAAATACGGTGTGGTAGGGAAATACGGAGAGGTAGGGAAATACGGAGAGGTAGGGAAATACGGAGAGGTAGGGAAATACGGAGAAGTAGGGAAATACGGAGAGGTAGGGAAATACGGTGTGGTAGGGAAATACGGTGTGGTAGGGAAATACGGAGAGGTAGGGAAATACGGAGAGGTAGGGAAATACGGAGAGGTAGGGAAATACGGAGAGGTAGGGAAATACGGAGAGGTAAGGAAATACGGAGAGGTAGGGAAATACGGAGAGGTAGGGAAATACGGAGAGGTAGGGAAATACGGAGAAGTAGGGAAATACGGAGAGGTAGGGAAATACGGAGAGGTAGGGAAATACGGAGAAGTAGGGAAATACGGAGAGGTAGGGAAATACGGAGAGATAGGGAAATACGGAGAGGTAGGGAAATACGGAGAGGTAGGGAAATACGGTGTGGTAGGGAAATACGGAGAAGTAGGGAAATACGGAGAGATAGGGAAATACGGTGTGGTAGGGAAATACGGAGAAGTAGGGAAATACGGAGAGATAGGGAAATACGGTGTGGTAGGGAAATATGGAGAGGTAGGGAAATACGGAGAGGTAGGGAAATACGGAGAGGTAGGGAAATACGGTGTGGTAGGGAAATACGGAGAGGTAGGGAAATACGGAGAGGTAGGGAAATACGGAGAGGTAGGGAAATACGGAGAAGTAGGGAAATACGGTGTGGTAGGGAAATACGGTGTGGTAGGGAAATACGGAGAGGTAGGGAAATACGGAGAGGTAGGGAAATACGGAGAGGTAGGGAAATACGGAGAGGTAGGGAAATACGGAGAAGTAGGGAAATACGGAGAGGTGGGGAAATACGGAGAGATAGGGAAATACGGAGAGGTAGGGAAATACGGAGAGGTAGGGAAATACGGTGTGGTAGGGAAATACGGAGAGGTAGGGAAATACGGAGAGGTAGGGAAATACGGAGAGGTAGGGAAATACGGAGAAGTAGGGAAATACGGTGTGGTAGGGAAATACGGTGTGGTAGGGAAATACGGAGAGGTAGGGAAATACGGAGAGGTAGGGAAATACGGAGAGGTAGGGAAATACGGAGAGGTAGGGAAATACGGAGAAGTAGGGAAATACGGAGAGGTAGGGAAATACGGAGAGATAGGGAAATACGGAGAGGTAGGGAAATACGGTGTGGTAGGGAAATACGGCGAGGTAGGGAAATACGGAGAAGTAGGGAAATACGGAGAGGTAGGGAAACACGGTGTGGTAGGGAAATACGGAGAGATAGGGAAATACGGAGAGGTAGGGAAATACGGTGTGGTAGGGAAATACGGAGAGATAGGGAAATACGGAGAGGTAGGGAAATACGGAGAGGTAGGGAAATACGGAGAGGTAGGGAAATACGGAGAGGTAGGGAAATACGGAGAGGTAGGGAAATACGGAGAGGTAGGGAAATACGGAGAGGTAGGGAAATACGGAGAGATAGGGAAATACGGAGAGGTAGGGAAATACGGTGTGGTAGGGAAATACGGCGAGGTAGGGAAATACGGAGAAGTAGGGAAATACGGAGAGGTAGGGAAACACGGTGTGGTAGGGAAATACGGAGAGATAGGGAAATACGGAGAGGTAGGGAAATACGGTGTGGTAGGGAAATACGGAGAGATATGGCAATACGGAGAGGTAGGGAAATACGGAGAGGTAGGGAAATACGGAGAGGTAGGGAAATACGGAGAGGTAGGGAAATACGGAGAGGTAGGAAAACATTTTAGAACACATTCTATGAACCAAAGTAATATATCTCGATTGTTTTCAGGTTTACATTTCGGTTTTCTTTACTCCGGCGGATATGTACATCCAGTGGGGGGGAGCGGAAACCTCGGAGCGACTGGCCCAGCTGATGGACCGGCTGGACGACGTCTACTGTGGCCCCTGCAGCCACTCCTATGCCTTCCCGGACTACATGGTGCGGGAGGGACAGATCTGCGCGGCCCTCTTCCCGGAGGACCAGAACTGGCATCGCGCCGTCATCCTGGGGGCCTCGCCGACCAACGACTTCGTCGAGGTGCGCTACGTCGACTACGGTAACACCTCCACCGTCCCGAAGCGAACCCTCCGGATTCTCAAACACGAGTTCACCCATCTAGCCATCCAGTCGCTCCCATCCCGACTCACCAACCTTGCGATCCCCGCGTCAAGCCTCAACGGGAAGTGGCCGATGGAGACGAACAATCGCGTCTTCCGGATCGTCACCAACAAGCCGTTGATGGGTTACGTGACGAGCACCGACAACGGGGTCGTCTCCCTCGGGGTCACCGACGTCTCCGCCGAGGACGACGTTCATATCAACGATCTCCTCTGCTGCGAGGGGCTCGCCAAGTTCGTCCCGGACACGCCGCGGTTCCTGCGGACGCTGATCAACCCGATGGCGTCCTTAATGGAGCCACCGGTTGGCAGTCCGGAAGTCCGGTTTGCTGGGGAGCGGGGGGCGGGTGGTGCCCAACCTCGTGTGGTAGCATGGGCGGGGGCACAACCGCGTGGGGCGATGATTCAACCCAAACCTCTGGGTGTCTCCTCTCTCTCAATCGATAAAGAATTAGATGAGATTTTTGATGAGGAATTGAGTGACGACATCGACGAGATCATCGTTCCACCTCCGCCGCGTAAACGGGTGTGGCGGATAAACTTCCAGCACTGGAAGCTACACATAGTGAACTACGAAGGACAAGGTTACGTCACTTCCTTTGACTTAGCGCTCATTCTAAAGTACGCCAACGACGAGCAGATGAATGCGATGTTCCTGGCAAAAAAACTCGTCAACATTCCGGTTGTCGTAACAACGGATCGATTACTCTCGCTCGAGTTGGCGACTTACTCGATAGGGACCGGCGAGGAACCCCATTTCGTTAAACTTTACTCGTTGCTGTGGTTTCCTGAGGTATTGGCTGTGTTTATGACCCGCGAGATTGCTGACCTAGCGCTGCGGGTATGCCATTGGTTCACCCCCTCCGACCCACATTGGTCTGAGGAACTCCATCTGAAAGCTCTGGATGCAAAGGGTGCGAGCGGAGCCGCGAACTCGGTCCCAGATGGCGTGTCCGGTAAGCCGTTGAGCGCCCCCGGAGTCGCGCAAGAGCAGTCATTAAATATACCGCGGTGGGCGCCCAATAGACCAAGCAATCCTCTCGGCGGTTTACCCGATCGGACAATAAATACCTCCAGTGGTCGACACGATTGGCCAATTAAATCCACTCGTGCAATTCCCGACCGTCCAAATCATCCCCCAGGAAGGATACCCAATTGGCCAATGTGTCCCTCGGGTGGAGTACCTAATAGACCATTGTACATGCCAGACTCACATTCCATGAAGTCGCAACCAGATGATGCATACCAGAGGTCGTTGAACTCTATCCGATGTGACACAGCTAGTAGGTCGCTATTGAACCTCCACCCCTCCGGATCATTTAACCCGAGATCTCAGGGCGTCACCGATGGATCTTCACCTCTTCAACCAACCTGTACAACAGCAGATAGATTACATTATCAGCCACTGGCATGCATAACAGATATGTCAGTGAATCTGCCGCCATTAAGGGCTGTCAATAAACCATCTGCTGGCATATCTAAGAAGTTCAATCAGCTTCAAATAAACCGCGATGAGTCACTGAATCCACTAATATTATCCACCCCCAAACCGCGAGTTTTGGAGAACCAAGTCACCCTCCTAACACCTTCCGAACTTCTCTGGGATAAGAAACGTGAACTGGTTTCTAAGCGATTGGCAATTTTATCTGCTTTGGCTAAACGCCAACATCCCCAGAACGACAGCGACGTAGTATTGAAGGAATTGTCAGGACTGGAAGCCGCAATCGAAAAGGTTAGATCATCACGATAATTATCAGGCTAATATCTAAATACCGTCGCAATTTGTGACAAAATATATAATTACGATATAATTTTATATATATTTATTTTATGATATAATTTAGATCATAAATGACGCCGCTACTGGGTAGGTGTAAAACGCGGATCCGGATCCGGATTCAGGATCCGGATACGGATCAGGACCCGGATTTGCGAGTGTAAAAGGCGGATCCGGATTTACATACAATCCGTAACTGAGTGTAATATGCGGATTCTGAAATACGCAATCCGTATTGCAGTGTAAAACGCGGATTCATATATTTTGTGAATCCGGAATGGAGTGTAAAATACGGATTTACGTTAATTACCAAGTTTTAATGGATCCGGAATGGAGTGTAAAACACAGATTTTCGTTAATTACCAAGTTTTGTTGGATCCGGAATGGAGTGTAATACACGGATTTTCGTTAATTACCAAGTTTTGTTGGATCCGGAATGGAGTGTAAAACACGGATTTTCGTTAATTACCAAGTTTTGTTGGATCAGGAATGGAGTGTAAAACACGGATTTTCGTGAATTACCAAGATTTATTGAATCCGGAATGGAGTGTAAAACACGGATTTACGTTAATTACCAAGTTTTATTGGATCCGGAATGGAGTGTAAAACACGGATTTACGTTAATTACCAAGTTTTATTGGATCCGGAATGGAGTGTAAAATACGGATTTACGTTAATTACCAAGTTTTAATGGATCCGGAATGGAGTGTAAAACACGGATTTTCGTTAATTACCAAGTTTTGTTGGATCCGGAATGGAGTGTAATACACGGATTTTAGTGAATTACCAAGTTTTGTTGGATCCGGAATGGAGTGTAAAACACGGATTTTCGTTAATTACCAAGTTTTGTTGGATCCGGAATGGAGTGTAAAACACGGATTTTCGTGAATTACCAAGATTTATTGAATCCGGAATGGAGTGTAAAACACGGATTTACGTTAATTACCAAGTTTTATTGGATCCGGAATGGAGTGTAAAACACGGATTTACGTTAATTACCAAGTTTTATTGGATCCGGAATGGAGTGTAAAACACGGATTTATGTTAATTACCAAGTTTTATTGGATCCGGAATGGAGTGTAAAACACGGATTTTCGTTAATTACCAAGTTTTGTTGGATCCGGAATGGAGTGTAAAACACGGATTTTCGTGAATTACCAAGATTTATTGAATCCGGAATGGAGTGTAAAACACGGATTTACGTTAATTACCAAGTTTTGTTGGATCCGGAATGGAGTGTAAAACACGGATTTACGTTAATTACCAAGTTTTATTGGATCCGGAATGGAGTGTAAAACACGGATTTATGTTAATTACCAAGTTTTGTTGGATCCGGAACGGAGTGTAAAACACGGATTTACGTTAATTGCCAAGTTTTAATGGATCCGGAAAGGGGTGTAAAACGCGGATTCAATTTATTTACCAAGTGTTACTAGATCCGGGAAGTGGTGTAAAACGCGGATTGATTCAGGTTAATTATAAAGTGTTACTGGATCCGGGAAGGGGTGTAAAATGCGGATTTACGTTAATTACTGAGTTTGTTAATGAGGGACACAACTATTAATGAGGTACACACATTAATGAGGGACACAAACATTAATGGGGGACACCTTAATAGTTAATAGACACCTTAATAATTTGTCTATGTCTAGGGGCCACACATAAGCTTAATCCGGCTCTGGGGGACACCTTAATAGGGGTCAATGCTTCCCAATGAATTATTAATAAGGGCGATGGTGATGTTTGGCCGTCAGACATTATTAGATATTGATTAGCTGAAAAACTATACTACCGTGGGAACGTGACCTCTCTGGTAGAGCAGCTCTGTAGACAATTGTATGGTAGGATTACTGTCCTGTTCCCTGATTGGCTTATCCATCCCAACCTCCCTTACAAACAAGAATCACTGTTCTGCCTAGCTGGCGGTAGTTTGTACTGCATCATAGCGTCTTCTATTTAAGGCCTTGCAAGGTTGCTGCCTAGGTAAATCTTTTCGACCTACGCGTAGGCCTACGCGTAGCTACGCGTAGCTACGCGTAGTTCGCAACATTGGGTCATATATCACCAGTTTCAGAGTTTTAACAATAACTACGCGTAGGTGCTACGCGTAGCTACGCGTAGGTGCTACGCGTAGCTACGCGTAGGTGCTACGCGTAGCTACGCGTAGGTCCTACGCGACCTACGCATAGGTGCTACCCATAACTATGCCTATACGTCAGTACGTCGTTTATCATTAGTAGGCTTACGTATTCCAAGCGAGTCAGTACTAAAATAAGACACAATACGGTATGTTCAATAAACAACCTACAACCATCAAATGCTTTCAACAGTAATGCATCCTATACCTGTATACTCTATATAGAGGAATACGCGAAAACTACATATTCTTCACTTCATGCGTTGCGGGCGGTAAAATGTGTTAATAATTAATGTTTAGAGTTCAAAAATAGTTTACAAAGGAAATAGGCCGATGGTTCTTATCGATTCTCTATGCTTTTTATTGCCTTTGTTCACGATAGGGCAAGGATATACTGTATTTAATATGTTAACCCCTTGACAAGGGAAGGGGGAGACTAAATTGTCTACCATGATTGGTTGCACTTGTCATTTGACCAAACAATTTGATTATATGCAGTGTTTATCAGCTTTCGCTTAACCTCTTCACCGGTAGACTGGTCGCTTTATTTACTACTGTTCAATATTTAAATAATCCAATGGAAACAAAGATACTTGAATCATGAGACGTGAATTTCAAGTTTACTTTTTATTCATCCTCTGTGTTTGTATGTGAAAGAGCCGAATATTATTTATTACCAGTGCTGTATGTCGAGATATGAGTTTCCGACTCTGCTATTACATTTGTCTGATAATCAAATACCTGACATATACCGATACTTGCCTAACAACTCAACCCTACCGGACCTGAAATGAAAAATCATTGTTATCAGGACTGGTACGCGTAGCACCTACGCGTAGCTACGCGTAGCACCTACGCGTTGTTTCAAAATACCTACGCGTAGTTCCAAAATAACTACGCGTAGTTTTAAAACACCTACGCGTAGTTGTTAAAAAGGCAGTAAGTCTGGCCCTACCGGTAAATGACAGGAATGGAAGTTACAAACTACGCGTAGCTACGCGTAGCTACGCGTAGCTACGCGTAGGCCTACGCGTAGGTCGAAAAGATTTACCCTTGCTGCCTTCCTAATTAATGGAGGCTGAACTGTTCAGTATAATTTCTTATTTAATTTCATATTAAACATGGATGACATTGATGACTTTGTAAAGGTTCCATTTACGGGATTCGTTATTCCGAGTCCAACCAATGATACAGCCATTGTTGAGCCGCTTGAACTCACTACCCAAACATCGCGCACCCCGAGCCCGGAGAAGAAAAAAACCAGGAAAGTCAGCAAGCCAAGAAAAGTTACTAAAGAACAATAAACATTGCACTAATTAATAATTGTAACTAGATGAGGGTCTGGGTCTTTATTGCATATGCGTTTTATAAATTGTTCATTAAAACTTACTAATTAACTTGAATCCGCGTTTTACACCCCTTCCCGGATCCAATAAAACTTGGTAATTAACATAAATCCGTGTTTTACACTCCATTGAGATTCAATATGACGTTTAATTACTCAAGGAGTAAATGGTTATAAGTATGCCTATTGTAATGACACTTGATTTAACATAATTAAAACGATAAGTTGTAATTGGATAGAGCACATAAATTTATAAAATAAACTTAAATAAAATAAAAGTATTTTTAAATAAAAAGATGGGAAGAGGGTGATTGGCATAATATAAGGCACATTAAATAAGATAAAATAAATAAACAGTATAGTCGGGCCTTGAACTTTCTATTGATTTAAATAGTTAGTGTTGCAGCATCTGTCGTCATCAGCCAAATTGCTGTCTTTAGGTGTGAACTGCACTGAGGTATGCGCGTACATAGTTTGTAGTGGTCTGTGTTTGCCGCCAGGGAGCCACACACCCAACAGGTGCAGTCTTCCGTGGGTCTCCAGCAATTGAGTTTTGTACATAGGCGGTGGTGGCAACCGTTTGATAATAGCTGCGCTGCCGCGCGGCGTCGGAAACCTGTGAGACCTGTCACGTTTGGATCTGAGTTAGCCGGGTTGTCTATGGCACTTAGGATGGCTGTGGTGGAGGCAAACTTGCTTATTCCACACCAGAGTTTCCAGTAAAAACCGCGGACACGTTGAACATGACACAGTTGCGTTAGGTCACCATTTGCAGTGAAGACGTTGCAGCCATAAGTGGTCGATGGAAGGACAATAGACTGCCATAAACGTTGGGCGGATTCTAGCGAAACGATGTGTAGGTTTACCTTTGTTGCAATTACAACACAACTGGAGAGTCCTTTCGAGTATAGATGATCGTAGTGTCCTCTGGATCCATTTTTCGTTGATAGAGTAACTCCTAAATATTGAAAGGAGCTTTGAAATTCCAATTTGTGCCCGTTATATTCTAGAATGTCAGTCCTCGATAATCTCCCCCCCTTCCGGAACTTAACCACCTTTGTCTTCGCAATATTGACCTGGATTCCATTTACTTCACAATATTCTGAGAGTTTGTCTAGACTAGCTTGAACCTCCGTGATAGAGTCACCTGATATGACTAGATCATCAGCATACATTATAATCCAAATTGATGCGAATATGAGATAGGCTGGTAGGTCTGATACAAAAAGACTAAAAAGTAAAGGAGACAGTTTATCGCCTTGTACAACTCCAATTGTTTGAGTAATAGGCTCCAGAATGTGAACTCCAACACAGATATATATGTAGTTGATAGCGATCATAGACCAGATAGCGATAATAAACTTTCGACTTACTCCGAGTTTCGATAATTTCCTGCAGAGAATCTCTCGGTTTATCGAGTCGAAACATTTTCGAAAATCAACAAATACGCAGTATAAATGGCCACCCTTAGGTTCAAGGGCAAAATTGATGCGGGTATATAGACGTTTAACAGCGTCGATCGTCGAACGTGATTTTCTGTAACCGTGTTGCGCATCTGGTAGTAGGCCTCGGCGTTCTGCAAATTCGTATAAGCGTGTGAATAATATCGAAGTATATACTTTAAACAAACATGATAGTAGCGCTATTCCACGGTAACAGTCCGGGGATAATTTACTTCCCTTACCCTTATAGAGCATAATTAGGTATGATTTTAGCCAGGTTGCAGGGCAAGCAGCAGTTGCGAAACAAACACTAAACAATGTCAGTAAAAACGGAAGCAGGTGACCAAAACCATGCTTCAAGGCTTCACCGGTGATACCGTCCGGACCAGCTGCTTTATTTGGCTTTTGACTGTAAACCGCTTCCGTGATCTCAGCGGGATTGATCGGTTTGTCTAAGTCGTTATCTGGCTGTTCGGGGATGGTTGGTAGCTGTGGATTATTTTCGGTTGATAGTAGATTCGTAAAATGAGTAGACCACGATTCTTCCGAGACTTGTTGCGCAGCAGGTTTAGTAGCGGTTCGATTACACTTTAAGATATTCCAGAAAGATGCTTTATCTTCTTCGCTATTTTCGATCAAGCGTATTTCTTTCCGCGCTTTATATAATTTCATCTTGTTTAATAATAACAGTTTATACCTCCGTTTAGTGGTTGTATGAACTTCCCTAGACTCATCTGTACTATTCATGCGCATTGCGTTAAAACATGCTGTGAGTTCCTCCTTGGCCAAATAACATTCACGATCAAACCAAGGTTTTGATTTCCGTGGTTTGCGCGTTATTGCCGATTTAGTAATAGCGGATGTTATATAGCTACATGCTGAGTCGACTCCATCGTTGAGCGCCGCCTGAAATTCATCTTGGTTGAGAATAGAACCGAGTTTTTCCGTATCAATTCGTCTAATAGTTGGAGTTCTTTGATTGCGCTCCGTGATATCATTTGTGAGTAGATCGATGACAATGCGTTGGTGTTTCGTGTTGACCGTTGGTTTCACGTTTAATGTGGTTAGATCAAGCAGCGACTCATCTACAAAAACCAGATCAATTACACTCGAGCCGTTCCAGCTGTAGTAAGTGGGGACAGTTGGGTCTGATAAGCAGTGCAGTCCAGCTCCGCGTAGCCCTTCGCTTAACAATCTCCCACGGTCGCCAGTGTCGAGGCGGCAGTTGAAGTCCCCAACAGTTACAATAGGGTGTTTCGTTGTGGATCTGATCGTGTTTACCGCATTTACTAGTTCAAGTAGTATTTCCGCTACGTCGCTGTTTGGTTTAAAGTAACTGCATACGAATACAAATTTCGCAAAATGAACTGCCAGTAATGACTCACTTATGTAAATTACATTCTGCGTAGCACCATGTTTCATATTGATTGCTACAGTAATACCACCAAAAGGGCGGCCATATTCACCTTTGCTAGAAGGAATATTTTTGCAGGAGAAGCCCGGAATCGTCAGATCATTATCGAGAGTTTCAGTTAGTAGCAGAATATCGGTCAATACAAATGAGTTATCTATGGTTGTTTCCATTGTTGTATTGGCGCCCTCAACATTCCATCCAATAAGCGTGATTGTGTTAGAGTTGGAGTTCTGAGGGGGGAGAGTGTCGACTGGAAACGGTAACTCGTTCATTAGTTGCTGGTTGTGTAGAGTTTGGGAGCGTGAACATAGTTTCTGATGTTTATCTAGACTGGCTAAGTATCGATAAGGTTTATTACATCCGGTACAGAGTATTGTTTGTTTATCTGCTGCTCGTGCTTTTGAAAGTAACTGTTGTTTTTTAGTTTTGCGGTTCGTGGTGACAGCCTGTGTGTGTGTCTCGGTTGCTGCGATGTTAGCACCAAGTCATTGTGTTTGATTTGCCGGGCGGGTGCGAGGGCGTAGACCAAACTGCAATCGCTCCGCATTACTGAGTCGATAGTCCTTGATTACTATGCCTTCCTCCCAGATATCTGGGTTGATGAGGCCGTCTCGCTGCTCTTGGGTGCAGACCAGGTGAAATGCGTTCGTTTTGGTGAAATTACCAGTGTTTGACGATAGTGGGATAACTTCTTCTACGACAATTCCTTCTTTCTCGATATATTCTGACAGCTGCTCATTTGACACTGTTTTGTCTAATCGTCCAATGTAAACATGGGCCTTTCTCGTTGGTTGTATAACAGTTGGCGCTGCCGTAACGGTACCGGTAGTTGTCCGTTGAGATCTGAGCGAGTTGCCAATCTTCCTCCCCTTGCGGATTTCTGTTGATCGTCTGCTGATTTGTGCGTTGGGTGGAGTAGTTAGGAGTGTATTCGGACTACCGATAGCTCTTTGTATTAAACTTCGATGCAGTTCCGTGATTGAATGATCAGGATTTGAAGATTCGGCGAAGGTTGCCGTTGGACAACCTTGATTCATTTGATGCTGCCGTGTCGGGTGTACTGATGATGATGGGGTTATTGACGTTGTTTGTCGTGATGCCGGGCGTTGACCATTTATTACCATATGGCTATAAGAATGCCGAGCTGCCGTGTCTTTCATGGTTATGATTTCCTCTTTCGCGTCGATTACCTTCTGGCGCGCTGTGGCTAGATCACTGCTACATTTAGCCAAGTCGCCTAGAGTGGTAACGTATATCGTATTGAGTTTGAAAAGCCATTCTGTAAACTGACGTTCCTCCCCATTAGACATACTTTTCTTTTCTTTAACAGATTTCAAGAGGGTAGTTAATTCATTCTGGGTATCGGCAAATTCCATTATTCCCGTATTCTTGTAGTGGTTAAATGAAGTAAAACCGTATTAAGTAAAAGTATTAGCTCTACTATTCTAACTACTAGATGCAGCTGTAGTTGTAGAGCAGTATGCTGGCATGACAGCCTCAGTAAATCAGTTGTAACGTTTTACACTCCATTCCGGATCCAATAAAACTTGGTAATTAACGTAATCCGTATTTTACACTCCATTCCGGATCCAATTAATCTTGGTAATTAACGTAAATCCGTGTTTTACACTCCATTCCGGATCCAATAAAACTTAGTAATTAACGCAAATCCGCGTTTTACACCCCTTCCCGGATCCAATAAAACTTAGTAATTAACTAGAATCCGCGTTTTACACCCCTTCCCGGATCCAATAAAACATGGTAATTAACTTGAATCCGCGTTTTACACCCCTTCCCGGATCCAATAAAACATGGTAATTAACTTGAATCCGCGTTTTACACTCCATTCCGGATCCAATAAAACTTGATAATTAACGCAAATCCGCGTTTTACACCCCTTCCCGGATCCAATAAAACTTGGTAATTAACTAGAATCCGCGTTTTACACCCCTTCCCGGATCCAATAAAACATGGTAATTAACTTGAATCCGCGTTTTACACTCCATTCCGGATCCAATAAAACTTGGTAATTAACGTAAATCCGTGTTTTACACTCCATTCCGGATCCAATTAATCTTGGTAATTAACGTAAATCCGTGTTTTACACTCCATTCCGGATCCAATAAAACTTAGTAATTAACGTAAATCCGCGTTTTACACCCCTTCCCGGATCCAATAAAACTTGGTAATTAACTAGAATCCGCGTTTTACACCCCTTCCCGGATCCAATAAAACATGGTAATTAACTTGAATCCGCGTTTTACACTCCATTCCGGATCCAATAAAACTTGATAATTAACGCAAATCCGCGTTTTACACCCCTTCCCGGATCCAATAAAACTTGGTAATTAACTAGAATCCGCGTTTTACACCCCTTCCCGGATCCAATAAAACATGGTAATTAACTTGAATCCGCGTTTTACACTCCATTCCGGATCCAATAAAACTTGGTAATTAACGTAAATCCGTGTTTTACACTCCATTCCGGATCCAATTAATCTTGGTAATTAACGTAAATCCGTGTTTTACACTCCATTCCGGATCCAATAAAACTTAGTAATTAACGTAAATCCGCGTTTTACACCCCTTCCCGGATCCAATAAAACTTGGTAATTAACTAGAATCCGCGTTTTACACCCCTTCCCGGATCCAATAAAACATGGTAATTAACTTGAATCCGCGTTTTACACCCCTTCCCGGATCCAATAAAACTTGGTAATTAACTAGAATCCGCGTTTTACACCCCTTCCCGGATCCAATAAAACATGGTAATTAACTTGAATCCGCGTTTTACACTCCATTCCGGATCCAATAAAACTTGATAATTAACGTAAATCCGTGTTTTACACTCCATTCCGGATCCAATAAAACTTAGTAATTAACGCAAATCCGCGTTTTACACCCCTTCCCGGATCCAATAAAACTTGGTAATTAACTAGAATCCGCGTTTTACACCCCTTCCCGGATCCAATAAAACATGGTAATTAACTTGAATCCGCGTTTTACACTCCATTTCGGATCCAATAAAACTTGGTAATTAACGTAAATCCGTGTTTTACACTCCATTCCGGATCCAATAAAACTTAGTAATTAACGTAAATCCGTGTTTTACACTCCATTCCGGATCCAATAAAACTTGATAATTAACGTAAATCCGTGTTTTACACTCCATTCCGGATCCAATAAAACTTAGTAATTAACGTAAATCCGCGTTTTACACCCCTTCCCGGATCCAATAAAACTTGGTAATTAACTAGAATCCGCGTTTTACACCCCTTCCCGGATCCAATAAAACATGGTAATTAACTTGAATCCGCGTTTTACACCCCTTCCCGGATTTAATAAAACTTTGTAATAAACCTGAATCCGTATTTTACACCCAATCCCGGATTTAGTAGAAAAATGAATCCGCGTTTTACACTCCGTTCAGGATTTAGCCTAAAATATGAATCCGCGCTTTACACTCCGTTCCGGATCTGAAAAAAGGCCAATCCGCATTTTACACTCGGTTACGGATTCGGTAAATTTAGCAGTGCGCGGATCCGCAGATTACACCCTAAAAATGTAAATTCAGTCGACTTCCATAGGGACAATGTTAAATGATAGAATCCGGATCCTGATCCGGATCCGCGTTTTACTCTGACCCGCCGCTACTCCATGTCGCGGTTTGTCTGAAAATTATATACGACCTTGCACCAGAAACTTTACGCTACAGACATTTTCTCAAATGTTCAACGACATTGTACATTGCTTTTTGGAATTAACTAGGGCTTTTGATATAATTACACTGCAGTTATTCTTTGACTTTATAGTGATTTGATTGACATCTATATGCAATGCCTCTTTAATCATTCTTTTTTTTAAGTCGTTATTCATACATTAACTAAATATTCCAGAATATGGTATATTTAATATGACACTTTATTCAATCGCGTGTAGCTAATGAATGAAAGCGAAAATAAATATTCTAGCTCACCCACGGAGGAGGAGGGATAGGAAACTATCTCTGTTTCAAATTTCATGCAATCTCATTAAGATTTGTAGAAAAATTAGGGGGGTTCGTGTCATTGAATTACGACACTATATTCCGGGGCATTGTGCAAAAACAATAGCGGAAAGCCCTTAACAAAAAGTTCTAGAATTGTCGATTTCCATTCGATCAAATCTAAGCCCTAGTCCAAAAAACAATGTTCATTGTCGTTGAACATTTGACAAAATGTCTGTAGCGTGAAGTTTCTGGTGTAAGGTCGTCTATAATTTTCAGACAAACCGGGACATGGAGTAGGGGCGTCATTTATGAAGGGTACATTTTTTATTCTACAAATACTGCATACGGTACCTTTATACCGATGTTGTGGTGTTTAATCACCTAAAGTTTATTCATTTCTCGAAGGTTAACATAAGATTGGAGGAGCTGAGTGTGGACTTGTCGCCGACGTCTGCCGTTGGGCAGTACCAGTTGTCCGCCGTTGGGAGCAGTCTCGACACCGGGATCGGGCTGAGTGACGCCATCTGTCGTCCCAAGGCAACGGGACAACCGCTGAGACGACCCAAACCTAGAGCGACATCTAGAGGCCGGGAGGGGAATTACACCAACGCGAACAACTACGGTGGTGATGGCCGTGCAATTGAAGAGGAAACTGTCGCGGGATTGGCTGATGGTGGCGTTGCCATGGGAAGGGGCCAATCTCAGCAACGTGGTCGTGGGGTCATTCGATATAGACCGGCCCGACCCTAGCGTTTCTGTTTGATATACAAGAGACATATTAGCTAAAGACTGTTTATTTGTGGCCGCACTGCAATCTTTGGACATGGTCTGACACACTTTAGTATTGTAAACTGGGATTTCTCTAGTCTAGTAAATGCGGTTGTTGTACATTATTTGTTATTCAATGCAATGCATCTTTAATTGTGTTTAATTTAGTTCGGTCTACGTGCATTATGTTCTATTTTGTAGTGTAAGGGGGGGGGGGGGGGGGGGGGGGGCTGGGACCTGCTATGCAATTTAAGCTATGTTTGTTATAGTATATCATTATGGTTGATTTCTATATTACAATGGGAGATTATTTTTTTATTTCGCTTTGCGATCTATATCTTTAAGGTTCTTGCTATTAATTTTTATTATTATTAGTTGTTTCAATAAACAAACAAATTATTAACATTAGAAAGTGACTGTTGAATGATGAAATAACAATAAATTTATTACCAATGAAAGGGTTTTTTTCCCGGTGACCGGTAATACAAAGAACAAGGTAAAATCCAGGCTTACAGGTAATCATAGAAACCTTCCCACCGTCGCCATGCTGACAGACATACCTGCAATGAAAAAATACAACTAATTGCGGTTGCTGTTATCATAATAATACAAAGATATTTCATTAAATTTTATGGACACATTTTTTATATTTGAAGTTAATGTCCGGATTAAATAATTATAATAATAATAATAGATCACGATCAGAAATATAGTTAAGTTAAAAAATAAGATTTAATAAAGTTTATTTGATAGAGACTATATATACTATATTCGTATTACATTCTCGCATCAATTACCACTACAATCAATACTAGGACGAGCTAACTCGGACAGTGGAAATGTGATCTTTCTAATCTTCCCGATTCTCCATAGTTGTCACAATTTCGTTTCTCCCAAGTTCAGTATCTCTTTCAAGTTGATCTATATATGTTATGGACGGTCGTCCACGACTACGCTTTCCATGAGTTGGTTGCCAGGAAAGCAGATCCTTACTTCTCCATCAGTGCCCACTTAATATGCGTTCATTCTACGTCTGCGTCCTTGTAGTGTGAATCCTAGATTTTATCCCTTTGTGGTCGTCCTAATTGCTTACCGTAATCCGTACAATTACAAATAGTAATCGCGCTAATGTTTCACCTTGCAGTACGCCAGCCAGGATTGAGAATAACTCAGTTTCACCATCTGGTGAGAGTACCTGAGCTGTGTCACCATATAACAATCCAACGCCAATCAGTGACAATTGCTTCTGGTATTCCATAAGCTCTTATGATTTCCAGCATTTTACCTTTATGGATTGAGTCGAATGCTTTCTTGAAGTCCACAAATGTCAGAACTGCAGGAAGATTATTTGACTTATTCCCTCAGCCAGTCTCCGTAGCGCAAGTATCTGAGTTATTGTTGATCTATTTGATCGAAAGCCATTCGGGCTCTTACTTACTGTATAGTTTTTCCATGTGAGGCCTAATTCTACTACTACTATCGGCATGCTGCATTGTACAGTAGCTGCATTATATATATTACATATATTAAAAATACTGCGCCGGCCGAAATTGCGCCGCCACAACTCCCTATCACCCATGACATTTGCTAGATAATCCGCATCTTCAAGGCCAGAGTCCTATAAGATGCGTCGCAAGCAATTCTATACAGAATAATTTTTGTATATTTTGGTAGCTACCACAAGCAGACATATCCCACGATAGTTTGTTGGTATGCCGAGGTCTCCTTTCTGGGGTTCTTAGTTGACTTTTAGTCCAAATTGGTGGTGGCATTTCCCCTTTCACCACCCGGTTGCAAACATCCAATTATGGTCTGTTTAGCACTCGTTTCCATACCTCTGCATGATTGGACATACTTTTAATGCTTCTTTGGAGTGACGAATTCGCGTGAAATTTGGCATGATTGATAATTGGGTGATGCTTAACACCTATTACCATTTTTTTCATTTTGTTTGTGGTTGCCGAAATATATAGGCCATAAAGTGTCAAATTTAGGAAAAAAGTGTCAAATTATGGCAAATAAAAATGTTTTTTCACAAATAATTTTTGAACATGAGCATTTCTCAAAATTCTGATAATAGGATAATCCCTCTAAGAGACTTTGCATTTTAAAAAATAATTGCATAAATTACTGTATGTTAATAATTATTAAAATCTTTACTGGTTGAGTACAATTTAGTTGCCAATTAATTTATAGGTAGGTAATGGCGCTTGGCGCGGTACAGGTCGACAGGACCCGGTATTAGCTGGGTCCTGGGTATGGGTCTGTAAACTCTGTATTATCCCTATTATCGATGTTTGTCGTATCATCGGTATTTGATACTGTTGATAAGTAGTTTGTGCCCAGATGATGAGGGCCTACCATGCTACTAAATAACCGCAATAATTTTTATTGTCCGTTTAAATCCTTTTTTTGTCCTTTTTTTTTTATTTTTTATGTCCTCCAAAAGTCTAATGTTAGGTTCCATGCTACCGGTTTCTCTACTGCTGTTCTCTCAGGCTATCAGTACCGGTATTAGTATATATAGCACTATTTTGCTGTATTGTATGTACAGATGTAGGTATAAAGCAGGTATTTCTGCATTTTAGTACCGGTACCGGCACCGGTACTGCTATAGGCCTACTGTGTAGCCTACCATTTAATCCTCTGTAACCTGCTCCTTTCCCTCAATTGGTAATGTTATCGTTTATTGTTTTGGTTAGAAAATCCCGACTCTGTAACCTGCTCCTTTCTCTCAATTGGTAATGTTATCGTTTATTGTTTTGGTTAGAAAATCCCGTCTCTGTAACCTGCTCCTTTCCCTCAATTAGTTAAATGATCGTTTATTGTTTTGGTTAGAAAATCCCGCCTCTGTAACCTGCCCCTTTCCCCCAATTAGTTAAATGATCGTTTATTGTTTTGGTTAGAAAATCCCGCCTCTGTAACCTGCTCCTTTCCCTGAATTGGTAAAGTGACCGTTTATTGTTTTGGTTAGAAAGGCCCGCCTCTGTAACCTGTCCCTTTCCCTCAATTAGTTAAATGATCGTTTATTGTTTTGGTTAGAAAATCCCGCCTCTGTAACCTGCTTCTTTCCCTCAATCAGTTAAGTGATCGTTTATTGTTTTGGTTAGAAAATTCCGCCTCTGTAACCTGTCCCTTTCCCTCAATTAGTTAAATGATCGTTTAATGTTTTGGTTAGAAAATCCCGCCTCTGTAACCTGCTCCTTTCCCTCAATAAGTTAAGTGATCGTTTATTGTTTTGGTTAGAAAATCCCGCCTCTGTAACCTGCTCCATTCCCTCAATTAGTTAAGTGATCGTTTATTGTTTTGGTTAGAAAATCGCGTCTCTGTAACCTGCTCCTTTCCCTGATTTGGTAAAGTGACTGTTTATTGTTTTGGTTAGAAAACTCGGCCTTAACCTGCTCCTTTCCATCAATTGGTAATTGTTTTTGGCTATAAACTGAGTGTTTTGCTACGTCATGTGGTAATCGATTATCGACAACAACCACAAACTATTAAATATAGTCTTTTTACCACAGGCGCATATGGAAATCTATCTCATAGTCTATAAGTCATGGAATCATGGAATGTTTTGGCACAAGCATAGTGAAATCAACTATCTGACAGTCCAGAAATCAGCAGTCTGACAGTTTGAAGAAATACATACATAAAAAGTCATTAAAAGGACAATAAAAGTCATTAAAAGGACAACAAAAGTCATTATGCATAATTCGTAAAAAAAAGGGACAAAAAAAGTCAAATAAAAGGACATAAAAAATCACTGCCCTAAATAACTTCATATTGAATTGAGCTTATTTGAATTTACCTCTCTTTTATGAAATCTCTAATTATATAAATTAATTATGGTTACCTACGCGAAACGGCATTCTTTCGCCTGCTATGCGACGCTTACGCGTAGGCTACACCTACGCGGAAAAGTCAATCCCTTTGATTTAGTCCTTCTGTAAAATGGGTTTTTAGTAAAAACCTGGTATTCTTCACATGGGGGGTAAAATGTAAGGCTGTAATAATAATAATACAGAAGATGAACTTCATATGGGCCTGCTGCTGCTTTGTTTTATGCGGTTACTTTGAACTTATCCGCGTGTGGCTTGGTATTCAGGTGTGATTGTGATTTCATGACAGACTTAACAGTTTAATACCCTGCAGCTTTGGCAACTACCGGTACCAACTACAGGCAGACAGGACCGGTAGGCATACTGACCTAATACAGTAACGCAATACTGTAATAAGGCCTACTGCTACCATACGGTCAGACGGTACTGCCATAACAGCATAAGGCTGTTAGGATAGGGTATTACAGTATTGGTATTAGTCCTACCGGCAACCGGTACGTGCTGCGCTGTACTGGTACTCTCTGTTGATTGCTTCGAAATGGAGTCATATATTTTAGCAAATCAACCCGTGGTCATCGATAATGGTTCTGGAATTATAAAAGCTGGATTTGCCGGCGACCAAATTCCCAAATGTCATTTTCCTGCTTATGTTGGCCGACCAAAACATGTTCGACTTATGGCGGGGGCTTTGGAAGGAGATGCTTTCATAGGTGAGTTTGGCATTAACGCATTGGCTATTGGCAGTGAAGATTGCGTCATAACTGATTAATATACATAGGCTTAGGCAGTTAGGCCTATGTTTTAAGTGTTAAAGTATTGAAGTAAAAAGGCTCTATTACAATAGCCTACCGGTAGGTAGGTGGTAGGCAAATAGAGGCGTATCCCTCATCATAGCCATAGCCACGCCACAGGCTGACAGGCAAGGATTATGGTGTATGGAGTAGGATCAGAATCTATCGGCAGATCGGACCGCAGGGCCGGTGTAATTACACTACAACAGCAACTGGTAGGCCTACCGCCTGACCGCTAACACTCACGCGGCTACTGATTTCCGCTTGTCGCTGTATCTCGAACCTGCGAAACACCGGTCTGCCGGTTATCGTTCACATGCGCAATGCGGACCTCTTGTAAATTTAAGGGAAAGGAGCAGGTTACAGTGGCAGTGGCGGTGTTTTATAACCAAATCAATAATCGAAACTAGATTTCTTAGGCCTAATCAACAGAAAGGAGCAGGTTACCGTGTCGGGCTTTTCTAACCAAAACAATAACGATAACGCAATAACATAGGTTACATTCATACTCTTACAGTGTCTGAGTGTTAATTTGCAATACGAAAATACCAGAGGTTCGGATTTCAACTGTAACTTAAATGCCGACGTTTTTATATCTCCGTATTCTTATGGCAGTCAGTGAGGTCTCACTACACTAGCCCCAGGTAGTCAAACTAGGAAGATATAGTGCAATCTATAATCCTATGAATTTGGCGGAATTTACGCCGTTATTAACATTGGCCCGTCCCCTCCGTTACCTATTAGGCCTATTATTATCAACTATAATTGTTTCTTAAACTACTGATTAATCTAGGCCCTAAAGCCGAGGAACACAGAGGTCTCTTATACGTAAAGTATCCGTTGGAACATGGCATTGTAACGGATTGGAACGACATGGAACGCATTTGGCAGTATATTTACAGTAAGGACCAACTATCAACATTCTCAGAGGAACACCCAGTTCTACTTACAGAGGCGCCTTTAAATCCGAGGTAATTAAACCCTATTGTATTGCAACCTACAGTAAACGAACTTTACAATCTTTTCTGGTCATCATAAAATATTAGGCAAACCGTTTGTCGATGGTCTTGTTTTTAGGGAATAACAATTTTCTGATAATTTCACGTCATCTCATTTATATTTGTAGAAAATAGTAAAATAAAGCAGGATTTCGGAGTCGGAGTCCGTAAATAATGTACAGCATTCCGACTCCAAAAACTACCATAATTTTGTAGCCATTTTCTCTTTCACTAACTTTCACCACTTTCACCGACATGATATTCGTGCTTTTAGACTTCCATACTACTTACTGACTGTGCAATATCCTGTTTCCATGTCTGTGTCACTGCTGCACTACTATTTTTTTCATTTTGATCTGATTGTTGTTGAGGTCGAGCACTAAATACTATTTTAAAATTAAATATTTTACTAAAAACACTACTAGTCCCTTAATTTTGAAAAATCGTCATGTAATTCCGAGATAATTTGCCTTCCCGCTCAATAATGTCTGTCTGTGGTCTGTTAATCGGTCAGTAATGTTTGGAACTATGACTTCATAACAACTCACTAAAATTATCCATATAGTGGTTTTCGGGGTCATCTCTGATGTCAGTTTTAATGTTTGGTGGCATCTAATAAGTCTGTCTGGCGGTTTGTCTGTCTTCTAAATTTTGACGGACAAACTGGTAGACGGAAAGACAGCGATAACTCGATAATAAAAAAATATCTCGCCAAGCCGTTTTAAGATTTGAAATCCCAATTTAATTCTGCATTCCAGATAAAATAAAAAACGAAAAGTACCACCCCCCCCCCCCCCCACCCATCTTAAAGTAAATAGTAAATTGATCCGTCAATATAATTATGTTTCAACGCCGATCCCGTTGCAGGTCAAATCGCGAGAAAGCCGCCGAAACGTTTTTCGAGACATTCAACGTGCCGGCGTTGTACGTTAGTTTACAAGCAGTTCTCTCTCTGTACGCTACGGGGCGCACCACCGGGGTAGTGTTAGACTCGGGGGACGGGGTCACTCACTCGGTGCCCATTTACGAGGGGTTCGCTCTGCCCCATTCGATAATGCGGGCGGACATAGCGGGTCGGGACGTGACCAGGTACCTGAGACTGCTGCTGCGGAAGGAGGGACACGACTTCCACACCTCCAGTGAGTTCGAGGTTGTTCGAAACATCAAGGAGAAGGCGTGTTACCTGTCATCTACCCCACCCAAAGACGAGAAGGACGACAAGGAGAAACAGGGCGACTTTGTAGACAAATATACTTACCAGGTAAGTGCAGTCTGCAGTTGTAGGTAATATAATTCCCAATATTATATCTCAATGTGTTGAACATGTCCAAATTAACGGCAGTTATAATGTGTAGGTTGCTTAAATGTGTGGAATTCCCTCCTCCTCCCTAGCTCCCAGACGGTAGTTCTATCGACGTGGCAGCTTCGCGTTTCCGCGCTCCCGAACTTCTCTTCCGTCCGTATCTCAACGGCGAGGAGTACGATGGAATCCACCAGGTTCTCACCTACAGTATCCACAAGTCAGACATGGACCTCAGACGTGTGCTCTACAGCAACATCGTATTGTCTGGAGGGTCGACATTGTTTAAAGGTTCGTTTATTTTACACATATAGCTAACCGTTCATTATCTTTTTGTTTTGGGGGGTGGCAGTGTATTAGTACATGGCTAATTCAAGTGTCCAAGGACTTGTCGGGAAGTTAATCTTAATATCTAATTTTAAATGCTTTAATAATAATTTATTAGAATATAATAAAGTTACTTATTATTTTGTAGGTAATTTATTCCCGCAGTTTAACCAATAAAAATTACCCGAATCTGTTCAGGAACTGTAAAGGATTTCTCACGCCCTCAGCGCCGCAGCTCCCAAACGGTTTATAATTGATATTCTCGCGTGTCGAAGTCCGGCTTTTTCCCGCTACAAAATCCCCTTGAATAATACGGCAGCTCCAAACCAAAACCCAGTATGTCAATTTTTTTAGAATTATATTTTTTTGGAGTTTTTGGGGACGTAGAATTCATCTGACGAAACCATAGCACTACCCGATTTCGCAGTATTAACAATTAATTAATTAACTAATTAGCTAATTTAGAGCAAATACCACGTCTAAACACAGTAATGCTAGTTACTGGTCGTGTATCCGTTCTGGTGTTATTTTGAAAAAGTTACTCCATCAAAACCCAGTATGTGCTCAAATATCCTACGCCAAAACCCAGTAACTGCACTTAATTCTTTACTGGGTTTCCACCTGGTATTTTCTGAACTAAATCTAGTATCGTTTCCGAAAAACAAATTGTCTAAGTCAAAACCCAGTATGTATATTGTCAATGTCAGATTTACCACGTCAAAACCCAGTAAACAGAGTTACTGGGTTACTGAGTTTGAGATACTGGGTTTTGACGTGGGATTTCCCGAATGCAGATACTATGCCAAACCAAAACAAAACCCAGTAACTCCGGCAACGCAACAGACGTAGACAAATAATTAAATGTTCTAGAATATTATATTCTAGAATGTTGCCTCTTTGTTTTCGCTAACCGTTGGCGACGGAAGTCAGAGTTACTGGGTTACTGGCTTGTCAGTTACTTGGTTTTGGCATTGGATAGGTAACTGATTGGAAAAGTTAAATGTTAGTTTACTGGGTTTTGGTGCGGGCAAATTAGTTATTGTGATTTTAAATGGGAATCATGACGTTACTGGGTATTGATGCATCAAAAATCACAATTGTTTTCTTATCTACCACACCAAAACCGTGTAAGTCGATTTATATGAAAAGTAAGGAATAAATTTAAAAAAAAATTTGGCACTAATATGTACAATTTTTAAAGGTACACAAAATTATAACTCATCAAATTAAATTTCAACCAAATGCCAGCTGTTTAAAGTCCAAAAACTTTAACCACGATTATCTCGAAAAGTCAGAAAATGTATTTACTGGGTTTTGGTTTGGAGCTGCCGAATATAATCAATCAGCTTTCAAACTTTATTTCCGGTAGAATTAGACAACGATAACGTCTAATTTAGTATTTTTAACAAAACTCTAGTCAACAGCTGTTTTTAAAATACTTGTGCAGCTTCCACGCTATTGGAGCTTGGTTCTTAGCAACACTCGGCTATATCTCTATGTCCAAGCAGTGCAGTAGTGGTGGTCCCGTTTGTTCATATGAGATTAGCGATACTAGCGATACTTGTCGATTAGCCAAGAACTCTATCCGATATAAATACCTAACTATAGAGCCACAGCACTCCGAGAAAGATCTGGCGGCCTGCGCCTCGGCTAGTTAGTCCCAAGACTAACTTAGCCGAGCGAGAATGCCAGAAACACACCGAGTAAAAATGGCGGAAACGCCGCCTTTTATAGACTTTTGGCGGGGTCAGAGGTCAATCATGTTTGGCAACAAACGACTTTAAATTTTATCACGCCGAGCAGTAAATTTATAGGCAACATTTTTATTGTTGGTAAACTAATAAGTTTCTATACTTTACATGTTGTACCATTTGCGATCGACGCATAAAATTGTTTTGGGTTTTTTAATTTTTATGTAACACCGGTAACATTTATGTCTAGAATCTGTAATCGCAACCGCTGATTTACAGTTTTGATAAATTTATAATCTGCGTGGTTTCTAGTAGCGTCGAAGCATAATCGTCCACCCACATCCGTAACGCTCCTAATGAGCCATATATTTTAACAATATTTACTACGTTTGTAACACAAATATGATGACGTTACGTGTGGAAATGCAATTTGATTTTATACCGCAATAACCACAAGAGTTAATTTGCTCTTAACAAACACGTATATTAAAATTAATGATAGTTATTTAAGTGTTTTGTCAACCATATATCTGTAACACCTCACCGTTACTACAGTGCATTGCGTTACAGATATGACAGTCCCTTCTGTAACGGTATTTCATCCCGAAATACAATAATGCATCACTGATAGTGACACTATTAGAATGCCTACGCGCCTCATACATTCTTACTACTGACATCCCAGTGTATAGGAGGAGTTCTATTTTACTGGATTTTTAGTTTTTACTATTAATTTCGGATTTGGTCTAACATAACATGTACTGACTTACATTACTTCTGCACTTTTATACTATTAATTGAAATACGTTTAGCGGTTTATCTTAGTCAGATTCGTTTATTGGATGTGGTAATCGATGTCTCTGAATCAGTTGCAGAAAAACCCCGCCCCTAGACTAGGGAGCGGGTAAATAAGAACATAAATAAACTGAAAGACTGCGGTTGTTATTACGGGTATGTTAAACAAGAGAATAAAGCATTTAAAGCAATGATAAAAATTACAGGAGAAAAAACAAATGAATGTAAGCCAGAGTTCAATTGCATCTAGATTCTAGATAGAGCAAAAGTTGGTATCGAGTTGCGAAAACTTGTTAGCTCAAGAGATCTTGTTGGAGATGGGGAGAAGTCATAGGGGCTTGTTGTAGTAATGGTACAGTAGCTGGAGAAGTTCGGATTTAGGTAATAGTTTAGTGGCCGACGAGATGGGTGATTGGACAGATCGGCCCTTTCATTGCAAAACCCAGTATCTCAAATTTTTCAAAAAATGAGTTTTATATATCATTCGAATCAGGAAACTGTTCTGCACCTGACTAATGTCGAATGTCAAAATCTGACTAATGCCCCATTTTATGAGCAATTACTCAGTTTCGGAAAACAAATTCATATTTTTGACTACGTGGGTAATTTAACCAATAGCTTAACGAGGTACTGGCAAGTTTTTGTGGAAATTCATTGATAATGGGAACATCAATAATGTGTTGCCTAAAGTCTTGTGACAGTTCTAAAAATTAATACTGATGGAGATACTGGGTTTTGCAATGAATATATTGTCTATTTTATAATTCAAAACACAGTATCTTTCTTATGTTATATATATATACCACAACAACAACAAACAACATCTAATATATTTCACATATGATGGTGAATTTATTTTTGTCACCTACTGGGAACCTTGTACCGGGTCCGGTCCTTGGTTTACATACAGTAGTTTATCACCCCCACCCCCTAATTTTTTATAGGTGGGGCGTGTGTATTCATGATGTAGTGTCTGTCATTCTTCTGATTACCCCCCCCCCCCCCCCCCCCCCCATCGCTATTTTGAACAATAAACCATATATTACGTTGGATGATATTCTATTTCTGTTGTACGATGTTTTTTTGCAATGGAAAACAACCTTGTGGGTCCGAGGTTGCATCATGTACCGAAGGGAAAACAACACCTTGTGGGGGTGCATCATGAACCGAAGGGAAAAAAACACATTGTGGGCGTGGGTGTACGGACAATTCCGACCCGGACAATTCCGACCCATGAAAATTTCATTAGACCCTTTGAATGGATCGGATTTGTCCGGGTCGGAATTGTCCTAACTTCGTGGGCGTGCATCATGTACCGAAAGGAAAAAACACCTTGTGGGGGTGCATCATGTACCGAAGGGAAAACAACACCTCGTGGGGGTGCATCATGTAAGTACCGAAGTGAATACAACAGCTTGTATGGATGAACAATGTCTTAAAACGGTTCGAGAATAATAATTGGTAATAAAAGACTTGAATTAATTGAAACAAAGGTTTGCCAATAAGTTTTTTGGACGTTTTGGAGATACTGGGTTTTGGATATCTCCAAAAACTTTCATACCAAACCCAGTATCAACGACTATGCCTCATTTCATGAGTAATAATTAAATTCTGGTAAATAGATTCCTGTTTTTTATTGGTTGGCTAAATTAACCAATGGAGTCCCTTGGTTCTGACAAATTTTAGGTTCCTTTCATAGCTATGATCATCAATCGCAGAAGGTCCAAAGTCTTTTGCGTTTTTCTCAAAACGAAAAATTTGGGGATACTGGGTTTTGTAATGAAAGGGCCGAGTTGTTTAAGGGGTCCTCAGTATTTGAGTAGGTCGAGGATATAGGTGACAGTATTGTGAATAATCGGGCAGATGTTTGAGAGGATATCGAGGTGGGTAATTCTGCATTGGATATGGTTGTAGTGGAGGTGGTTGGCAGCTTTGATGTTAGAGAGGTCATGGAGGTTGGTGATAGGATGGTTCCACATGAGATGTAGGAATATTAATGTCCGGGCTGAAGGCAGTGGAAACTATATTGATAACCAGGTGATGTCAGAATTCTATGACTTTATAACAGAGTAACTGATTCAGCGAATTGAATGGAGCCAATAATTAATTATATGAAAGAAATTATCTTACTGATAATAATCATTACCAATTACTGATAAATATAATTAATAACTATACTTGATACTACTATTACCGTACTGAACTCTTAAACCCTTTAATTGGGAATATAAGTCACCATCTTGCATATGCCGCTTTAAAAGCTAAGGATACATCCTATTGTATTGTTTTGCCCTATAGTTTTTCTCATATTTCCCGCAAGGTACAGATATGAATAAAATTTCTAAAAAATTGTTTTATTTGTTATATTTTTGGAAAGGTTGAACAAAGGTATTAATTGTTGAACAAATAAAAATGGTATTATCTAAAATAGCGGGAAGGTTTGAATTGTTCTTTAAACTTTAAACACCTTTAGCTCAGAATGACGTTATTTCTGCGCTAATTTGTACTGAAATGCGTTAAAATTTGGTACACATGTTTAGAATACCTTTGTCATTGTAAATAAATCGTCTGAAAATTTTTTGCAAAAATGCGCAGGAGCCTTTTTTGGATCAACGTTTTGGATCCTACAGAGTTAAATAATATTTCCACAGTTGAATTAAAATATTTATTTTGCACCTGTTAATTGATATTTAGATTTCATATTTTATTTAATTAGTAACATTTACATTCGTCTAATAGGTTTGAGTTACTTAAAACTAAAATCTATTTAATTTATTGGAATAAATAATATCCTTCGGGAACTCTCGATTTATTGGAATAAATAATATCCTTCGGGAACTCTCGATTTATTGGAATAACTAATATCCTTCGGGAACTCTCGATTTATTGGAATAAATAATATCCTTCGGGAACTCTCGATTTATTGGAATAATAATATCCTTCGGGAACTCTCGATTTATTGGAATAAATAATATCCTTCGGGAACTCTCGATTTATTCTCTCAATTTATTGTTTTGCCTGTTTTTTATGCTCTCGCAGGATTCGGCGACCGATTGCTGCACGAAGTTAAGAAGATCTCCTCCAAAGACGTAAAGATCCGGATCTCGGCACCCCAGGAACGGATCTACTCTACCTGGATCGGCGGATCCATATTGGCGAGTCTCGATACCTTCAAAAAAATGTGGATCAGTAAGAAAGACTGGGAGGAGGAGGGCTGTAAAGCTCTACTACGGAAGTGCATGTAGGGAATATATGTGCCACTTTATTGCATTCTTTGGAGATTCACATACAAAAGGTTTAACTTTCTGGTTGCCGTTTGGCCGGTTGGGATATAATGTTTATTTTAATGCGACTTCATTATTTATTAGACATTGTTGACATATCCGTGTCATTTTAGTAATTTATTACATTGTTTCAACATATTTTTTTTATTATATTATCACAATAATATAACCGGTATATATATTTATTAATTATATAACAGTTCGTTTTGTGGTTATTATAAGTATTGTATCAATCGGCACTTACGTGAGACAAATAATAGAGCTGATTTCATTATGAAGATCTATTATAGTTGTTACAGGTTTATCTACCAACAATAACTTTTGCCCAGTTGCCCTTCTGTGCTGGAAATTTATTTATAATATTGTTTATAGCAGTGATTTATGTATAAATTAATTTATCACATTATAACTGAATTAATTTTCACAATATATACCTCGACCCAGTCCATATGGAAGTATTGACCTCCGTCCTGTCCATCATAAGGAGATATCAACCTTTATTGTCTTTTTAACCTTTTAAATACTTTTATCAGTATGGGAATCACCTGGAATCAAATCTTGTCTGAATGTAAGATTATTCCGGGTATCAGTATAATAGCCGGTGCTGCACCCTGCGGGAACAACGGAGGAGTCATGCCGGCAACTTCCTCCATAGGACTGATCATCCTGAGCGCGAAGTGTTTGTTCGATAGCAGTCGGGTATTGGGAGGAATCGCGGTGGGAAGCTGTAGACATTCATGAAAACACCGACTGGTCTTGATATGAAGATAAAATGATAATTAACATAGATGACCGCGAACTGGGGGGGGGGGGGGGGGGGGGGGAGTGCTGTGAAGTTTGAATGATGCATGTATGTGGTTTATTTATGTATGTATGTATACTTTATTATACTCTCTGATGTAATATTTTACTTTGCATTTTACCCCATTATTGAAGAATACCAGGTTTTCACCAATAACCTAGGTTTCAAAAGGCTAAATCTAACCAAAACAATAAACAAATTAGTATACAATTCTATAATTTCTCTACACCCAATAAGAATAAATGTAAAAAATATAAATTCTTCATATATAAAACTTCAATAAAATTTCGGCCGAAAAGTGAATACCTGGTGAAAAATAAAATTAAAAAAAAAGTACTGGGGTGGTTATTTTGCAGGTGGTGTTTATGGTTAGTATGGTGTTTATATTGTACTCCAAGTACAATATTCTGCTAATTGTTTTAATACAATTTTCAATACGGGTTTTCTGGTGCGTAAAATTCAATGTAAAATATTTAAAAATAATCTGATTAGTATAAATGGCTGTTTTAGAATGGCTGTATGGCACTTTTCAGTTTGAACACAAAATTATTTATTCACTAATACGATTCTATAAACTCCCATTTTTAGGTTTTCTGGGGCGCTGATTCTAATGGAAACATTTCTCATTTTCCAGAGCATTGCTACTCGTATTTTTCGGTGTAATATGGTAAATTTTGGTTCTAGCACCATATTTCGTACCCATCACCAAAAAATTACATGTTTGAGATGTCCAGTGCGGATTGTGAGGGTGTCGAGCAGCACCCTGAACTATAAACCTAGAAGCAGGGACAATACCTACTGTCTGTGTGGTAGGGACACTAATAGTCTCAATTACGTCAGGTGTGGTGACGTTTAATTGCTAACTGGACTCGTCAGCAGTCTCACATTGTTCTTTTACCGGAACGTCGGTATTTGTTGTTTGACTCATTTTCGGGATTTTAGCTTTTATATTGATTAAAATTTTTTAATTTAAATTTTAATTCAATTTAACGAAATTCCTTGCTTGTTGTAATAGTTTACAAATTATTACACCAATTTAAATGTGAATCCAAATAAAACAAACTTTCACAACTCAATTAATTTCTAATTTTCTTATATTTATTTTATTTCATAAAATATATCCTTGGCTCGACTTTGAGACCCTGGATGGTGGGACAATAAGATACAACAAAGGAAAGTAATTTAAAATTGTACTTAAAAAATTACAACACCAAATTTATTTTGTATGCACAAGTGCCACAAATACTGTGCATAAGTATTTTAACAAACCTTCAAACAGCCACAAATAAACTCTAGATCCCACAAGCACAATCCTATCGACACTACGACCAACCTGTGATTGATGCTAACGACGCCGTCCCACGTCCCAACCTCGTGAATGATCAGTTCACTTGCGTACCAAGTCAAACGTCCCCAGATCCCGGATTGGTTGCGGTGATGAAAGTGATGTTCCTGAATGTTGTATTAGAGAATTAGATGGCTGTCTGGTAGATTTACACTAAATTTATCGCAACAATTTCGACCGAAATATAAATTCTTAATTTCTTATAAATCTTATAATGCAGCCCTTTTTGGCTATACAAACTTTCAAACTCGATAGAAACTTTACTCAACGGCGGCGCTATAGCAACTAAATTTTTACAACTCAAAAGCTAAGAATTGGCTAAAAAGATTTCGCTAAAGCACATTGAAGATTTATTAACATAATATCCACTGTTGAATACGAATCAAAATATCGCAATACGTATCAGTTTCGAAAGAAAACAAAACATTAAACCGGTCTATATAAAGCTCAACAAGGAAACGCCAGTTGGTGAGGAATCCCTGCTAAAAGGTCAAAATAAATAAAGATGAAGTGAAATGAATGTTAGTATCCCAATGAGACCCAAACCTAAGTCAAAACGATGAGCGCTGATACCAAATATATCTACACTCTCCCTCCTTTGCACTTCCGTGCTGCCTGTGTGGTTATTATGATGGGGTATCCCGGTTCAATTTGGCCCGAACACCAAGTACAGGAAAAATAGTTAAAGCACCAGTTAACCTAATAGAATTGTGTACATTAACCTAATGAGACCCCCCTCCCCTTGTGGCTTACCCAGTCCAACTTACTGCCCTTATGTTTCACTCGTGTTGTGTAACATCATCCATCCATTTTGGGCTCCTGCAGTCGGCCGGTACGGCTCGACCTCCTCACTCCATAATTATCATTATTAGGCGGAGAATGTTCCTCTCATGTGTTAAAACCAGCCAGAGGAAATTATTGTAGTTATCCGATCACTGTACGATGGTTCCACCACATTAGTGTCTCCTGCTGATGATGGTGGCGACACAGATCCATTCGAAGTCTTATGGGGAGTCCTTCATGGTGACACACTTGCACCCTTTATACTCGTAATTGTGGTTGACTATGTTATACGCATGTCCTTAGATCATCATAATGATGATGGGGTGAATACTGGCACAAGAATTAGAGGAAATCCTGAGTTAGGGGTACTGTCAGAATCACTAGAGGGAGCCCAAACGCTCCTCTGTTCATTGGCTCAGAATCGCTCAATATTAATCTGTATCTCAAAACTGAGCCCCGTGCTGCGCGAAGGCCCCACGAACGTGTTTAAAGTTGTTTTAATGGCTCCTGAAATAGTTACTCTTGTATTTTTAAGCTGCAATATGGCATTTTGAAACCAGCTGATGGCGTTGATAGATACCCAGTTTAAAACCAATCAGGAAATACAGTAGTGATTCTAGTTTTTTTTAAGGGCTCCTGTAACTTACTATTCTTTATAAAGTGATAGTTAGTAATCCTAGAGCTGAGTCATTGCGGCAAATTATAATATAAAACCACAATAATATTTAAGAAATAATAGACCGTGCCATCTGAATACCTACAGTATATCAATTTGTGCAATAATCAGTATAGCAGTAGTTCATAGGAAGTAGTGCGTATAGTTTCAGTAGTGTGGTAGTACAGTCTAGTTGCTTGAATAATAGCCTGTTGGCCGAAATATCGCAACAACCTTATTTATTTTATATGTCACTAGTATTGGTCTTTACCCCACCTATATTGACAATATGATTAGAACAGTGACCTCGGCACGGAACTACCTATTAATATTATCTGGTATTGGATTATTATCTACTGAAGGAATAATATATTCTATCGGATATTGTGTGAAAGTATTAATAACGAACCTGCCTATTAATAGGCCTGGGTAGTTCTTGTCAGGAGTTGAGCCATTTAAAAACACGATGTGGTTGTGTGTGTGTGTATGTATAACCATCCAATATCTCAAAAACTCAAGCAGGTATGCAAATATTTTAATAACTAACTCTCCATAAATTTTGGTTGCGCACAAGACTGTATATTTTTTGTGGCGTTTCGATCACGGGGTCACTGAAAAATAGCGGTTTTGAAAATTTAAAGTCGAATTTCACCGATTTCAACTCATCGAGTATGCACCAACTTTTTTATTTGAGATATTCAGTCATCTGAGCAACATATTTGAGCCTCAGAATCTTTTCAAATATCGCCAATCTCGCACAGAACGTCGCCAAAATTTGTTAGTCTGGCAAAAAAACGCACAAATTCGTCTAAAAGAGTAAATTATTTAGTTGTGGAATAATATGACTCAACTAGAAAAGCCAGCCATCTGGCTGTAAGGAGACCCTCCATAGACAAACGTAGTGTTAGTTGGGTCCCTCCTCATTCATTATCATCAACTCCCTCCCACATAACATAGCACTGAGATGATTCACTGGGAAGAGCTATTCATCTGGTGTGGTAATACATTATACAAACATATAGTTGATGTTTGATTACTGTCTGGGTTAGAGTGAGATAGTAATAAATTTGGCAAGTAATATACTTCTCTGCAGTTTGGGCTATCCATTCAATAAATAGTAGTAGCTTACTAGGCCCACATGTACCAGCAGAGCTGGTGTTTCTATCGTTGAGTTGATGGCAATTGTCGTGTTTTCATTTTCGCTCACTCATGGTACTGGTTTGAGGGGCAGGTTCGTTTATAGCCAGCTTGCTGGCTTTCTAGTATATTGTGTGGTATTATAAATATATACTTTATTCGATTAGTGATAGTATTAGTATAACAATATTATTTTAAAACATTTCTCGGCGAACTTTAAACTTACTGTAAGGGTTAATAAATTTCCTAGAAATAAATTTGATACATAACATAAAATTTGAAATTATTATGTATTAATTTAAATAAAATTTTTACAATAAAATACCAAACTAGTTCTAGTTAAACTAGTTCTAGTCAAACTAGTAAACGTTCGAAATGGTTGGTTTAAGTAAGCACGGGAAGTCAAAAGGATTTTGAAAATCGGCTGTGATTAGCTTCTACATATTTGACGTCACTACACAGTGCTCAGACAATTTCTTATATTGTTTTCTATGGAGGGTGATTTTGGATCCATTCAAATTTACATTTAATCTCAATCATTTCATCACATGTGAAAACAGAGTGTCTTGCGCGTATTTTAGCACTACAATTAATTAAATTCATGATGATGAAAATAATATTGATAAAATGAATCAATTCACAATTATAAACTCGCAGTTTGCCTGACCGGTATGCAAATAGTATTGAACCACTCAGCCCTATAAACCTATTGCATTGCAATATCGGAGTATTGCTGTATTGCAGCTGTTCGCGCTTTTGAAGACCTTTAGCAGTTTAACCTGCCAAAATTTATATGTCTTTTAGTTAATTAAAACACCTTTAGCATACGACAATATTTTATGCTAATACACAAAACATTAGCCGAAGTCAGCCCATGCGCGATCATTCACCCGATGGATCTACACCCGGGAGGCTGAATTCGGATGCTTAAATTTTATTATTGCAGTGTAAGGTTGCAGTGTAAACCTACTGTATTATTCGATAGATCGTTAATAATTAATTTCTGACAGATATTATTGGCTTTCGGGAAATATTAACAGTTCCTTTAGGACGTGGCGCTCTATCTATTTAAACAGAACTAGGACTTATACTAAACGCAACGATACCGCTTATGATTAAAGTATAAGGCGTATTCTTTAGGAAATACTTTGTTACCAATCACAATCATGCACACTATTCTGCCGACCGTCAGTATATTTGATCACACATAAAGAGAGCAGCAATTGACTCATGTAGGGTCTGCTAAATAACATTAGATTCAATACACACCACATTAATATAAATCGCAATTGTTATATATATAGCCTGTCTCTCTAACCTGTAGTGTATCAAGAAAATTGGGAAATTTGGGTGATTTATCCGTATTCTCATATATAATCATCATACAATATTTCATCAACAAATAGATACAATTAATAACTGACGGTAAATAACAGTACAAACAATATGATTAGTGCAGTTAAATTAAGTGATTGAGACTAGTTAAGTTCGTTAGTTAAGTGAGGTAACAGTTATACTTTCGATAATTTAAGCAGTTTTACTGGAGTTCTTCCCAAAAGCCGGTGTTATGGCGAAAAATGGGAACACAACAACAGAATCATATGAAGAATCATATGACTAGAATCACTATACGAGGATACCAACTACCCTTATTCCACGAAGCTCCCGTCCAACACAGAGGATGAGCATAGAGATAGGAAATTCAGTTCAGTAGCTCTGGGATAGGTCGAAATCAACGCCCACTCAAATTCTATTGGCCGATATGGACAGCAGGGCTGAGGCAACCTCCCTAAGCTGGTTGGCCGATTAAACTGAGCCCAGATACCTCCATACAGCACATCAGCCAATAAGCTGGTAGCTTGCACTATTTTAGTTATAAATCCCTTTTAGAGTATTCTAGCGACCGGGGGGGAACTGGCCAGCAAAGGCAAACGTATCAGTTATCCCACAAAAGCTTTTACACCGCTCCCAGAAAATGGGATTTAAGTCTATAAAATATACAAAATCACAGTTTCTAAAATATAAAAATACTCTAAACAGTTAGTCTTTCTTGCGCGGACAGCGTTTACGCAGTTTTTTAAAGCTAGCAAGAGTCCTTTTCTCTTTGGGGCGAGC